>JAUKWC010007887.1:0-20292 GCA_032356245.1 Endocladia muricata | reverse complement strand
TATCGTTCATTCGCCACCCAATTTCCAGGCAAGCGACTTTCAGTTATATATAAAGCATACCGTGGGTGAGTTTGTCTGCTAACATTACTACACCCACAAGAAAAAGCTTTAAGACCACAGAATCTTGCCCGTCGCGGTAGTTCTCATTCTTGAGCTAACAAAGGTAAATATGAAACACTGTCACCCTTCTGCTGATCCGAATCCATGGTCAGTTCCCAGACTTTTTCTCAGATGCCAATACCAAGAACCAGTCCTATGCGGATCACGTTTCTCTATCCAGGTTTTTCAATTGCACTCTGGTACCATTGTCTATTCCAGATATTTTCCCCGTGCTTCTCCGGTTCCCTAAACATCCTCAGCCCATCACGGCCAGCCCTTCCTAAACACGACGCTTTTTACCTGACTTGTTTCTACATTCCTCTCGGGAACTGAGCAGAATTATCGAGACTGCATGGCTCGAATAGGTAATATCAGCTTCTTATTTCGTCGAAGCTGCCCGTACACAATAGACCCATCGCTGAAGAAGATTGAGTGGTGATGATGTCCCTGGCGCTATAAAACATGAGAACAGTTGGGTGTGGGAGTGGGTCTCTGGTTTGGAAATGAATGCCATTACAAGAAGAACGGTTTCGATAATGTTCGGATTGATACCTACTCCGTTAGATGCTGCACGGATAACTACTGAAGATTAGTTCACACTCGAATCCGGTCTCGGATATATGTCCCGGATTTTTTCAGCACTCACCTTCCTATGAGCGACTGTCATGCTTCACTTCTGGGCTTAACCGTCACACCATCATTCCAGCGGGGGAATAAAAGATGCTGAATTATACACACAGGACGAACATTTTAGCAGAATTGTGATGATTGTAATTTCTTGGTAGTGAACTGCAAACCCTGTCAAAACTTGCGCCATCATGATGTGGGAAAGTAAAATGGTACGCAGGAGCAACATATAGTAGTTTAAAGGCTGTATCGTAGTAGATTGGGAAATTTGCATTATCTACAATTTTTCAAAGAGAAACTGACCACTTCGTTAACCGTATAGAAAGTAGTCGTAAACAAATGTCATTACTTTCGCGAAAAGCCGACAAAAAAACGATGGCGGGTGCAGCAACGCACACTCGTGGAAAACGCGTATATTACTTACACGTGTGCAAATAGTTTACATTTGGTGTTTTGACGGTGCATATTCTGATTCAAAATAGCCAATGAAAGTGTAGTAGCACACGTTTTTACAGCTCTAGATGTTTCCCAGAAATTCGGGAAATATCTAGAAGCTATGATTGGTGCGCTAGCAATTGTTAGAAATTACAAATCCGCTGTTCCCGCCCATATGAGCCGATATTGCACCCAAATCGATGCGCACGGGATGTTTTAGGTAGGTTTTGTTCTTAGTACATTTTTTAACATAAGCGGTTGTTGTTAGTCGTTCTTAGAACGTTCAACCGTCGAAGAAAAATCATCAAGCAACACTATGCAAGTGAAGCAAGCTTTACATATATCAATGTTACTGTCTCAAGACAGCAGTACGACGCATGTAGACGAACAGTCAGAAGGGAAGGATGGTCCCATTGCTGTTGCGGAGATTCATTCTACGATTCGAAGTCATGTTGACTTCACCCTCAAAAATGATATTCTTGTTGAAGACCTACTTGTGTTGCATGGAGAGCTCAATTTAACTAAGCCAGAGTTCTCATGGATGAGGGTCGTAATACGAATGTCTTGTCTCATGAGCTTGTTCGGAGACATCAAGGTTGTTTGAGACTGTATGTAGGAAGTTTGTTGTCTATCCTGGTAAGAAAACCGAGGAAGAAGCCTCCAACATAATTTTCAACCGAGAACTTTGTATTGGACCCCATTCGTGTACATCGAATCGGGCCATTACGAGGTACCAATGCGATATATAGTCGTCAATGCCGTGGATTGCTGCCGACAACCCCGACACGAACTAAATCAGCTGAGCTGTGAAGGTATATGGAAAGACTTTACCTTTGGAGATCATCTCATTGGGTGGTGACGAGGTTGAATCCACCAACCCCGGAATCAACAGTTTCATACGCCTACCGAGACAAAGAGACCAGAAGAATTCCTTTCAAGCATTTCGGTCACTATAGGCAAACAACAAAGAAACCGTAGGCTGTAATGATGGCAAGAAAATTATGTATGGACGGCAAGATACAAAACTGAAGAAGATCCTGCTCAGTTAAAACGAGGTATTCTGAGATACGCTAACCGGTGGTCTACCGCCGCAGAAGCCTGTTGATCACAAGATCAAACTTGGCAAGAATGCGAAGCCACCACTCTGACCACTGTTCCAGCTTTAACCGGCTGAGTTGAAAGCCGCGAAAGTGTACATGGAGGAGATAACGAGGAAAACGAAAAGTAGACAGAGTAAATATCTGTACAATGCTTCATCATTCTTCGTGAAAGACAACGACAAACCGTTGCGAAGTGTCGTTGATTATTGAGCACTTAATCAAATCACGAAAAGAAACGACGCCCCTCTGCCAACATCGCATGAGATGTTTGATGGGGTAGAGAGAACTCTCGTCTTTTCGAGACTAGACATGAAGACTGGCTTTCATCAAATCCGAGTTAAACGACCGGATAGAAAGAAAACGGCAAGTAACGCAAATGACGGTCAGGGTGTATACTTGGTGATGCCTATGGGACTGTGTAACGCACCCGCTACGTTCCGATCACGTATGAACCGTACCTTCTACGGCTGTTTTGATGCGTTCCTGGAGGTTTACATGGATGATTTGGTCATACTTGGTGACAATGAGCAGTCGCATCCCAACCATGCCGAAACGATACTGTTCCGCCTCCGGCATCACGATCTCTACATATCACCAAAGAAGTATGAGTCCATGAGGTCAGGGATGCACGTTCTTGGAATCATTGTCGGTAAAGAAGGGCTTCGTGTCAGCCCTCAGAAGGTCAAGGTGCTGACAATATGCCGTCGGCCACAACCCCAGGCTCACCTCCGACGTTTCATGGGTTTGATGCAATTTCTTCGACGATTTATCAAGGGCTTCTAGGGAGTAGCAGGTCCCCTCACCAACTTGGCCAGGAAGAACTAGGGTATCCAGCGATGAAATAAAAATTGTGACAAGGCTTTTGAATCCTTCAAGAGGTTAATCACAAGTACATTAATACTAGTCGAGCCAGAATTGAACAGGTCTTCTGTGGGCTTATCGATGTGTCTCAATCAGCGGATTGAGGGACATCGACCCGACTAGTTGATGCTGCGTATGATCGTGTAATTGCCTTCTTCTCCCAGAAGTTGTCGCCTGCAAAGCCGGACTATACGGCTAACTACGGAGAACTGTTAGCTCTCATTCACTTCTTACGCAGAATCGGATGCTCCATTGGGAGCACAAAGATTTGAGATTTTTACGGATAACCAGGCGTTGAAGCACTTTTTCACAAAGGCGAACTTTAGCAGAAGGGAAGCACGCTGGATTGAGACGTCGGAAAATTTCGGAATCTTTCGAATGGCCTTGAAACCTCGACGAATCTACGGACTTGGTCTTGCCTTGTCCAGAGCTCCGCAAGTGACTCCCGTGAAAAATTCCTCTACGCTTTTTTGGGACACCTTGGAAATTTCACATCTCGATATAGATGCCATCGTCTGTCAGTATGAGAGTAACCAGTTCTTTCGACGAATGGGACGGGCCCTGGATGGGGAGTGGCTCGAGAAAGAGCATTGGGAGCGAGAGTTCGAATCTCTCCGTTGTCACCGTTGAGAATCATGGTCTGGTGCACCTCTTATCTTGGCTAGCATCTGGAATCCAGTTCCTCGTCTACGATGGTTGAGGATGGCTTGCACTTTGTACTCTTCTCCTCCAAGAACTGACCTCAGATCAGATCAAGGTGGAACTGGCTTCGAGATCTTCGGATGCTGTTCAGGAAATGGATTCGCCTGTGAGATAGGTACGACAGGAAGAATACGAAAGTGGCTCGGTGGGTGCCGTGTCACAGGATCCTTCCCAACCAGCTCACTTATCATGAGTGGGCCACATCTCTGTGCAGTGAGCTTATGTGGTGCTTGAGATCTCGAACATGCATCCGTCAACAATGACTTGTTAATCCACAACTTGTCACTCATCTTGTAGAAAGGAGGCCTGTATGACAGAGAAGACTGTGTACCCTGTCGGACTTTTTCCACTGTCTGGGCAAGCTATGCATCTTCAAGTGATGTCTCGAGTATATTCTTGAACTTATTGACAGTCTCCGCAGAGCTTTCAGTCTTTGTCAGAAGGTGCAATGAAGGCTTCGGAGTCCATTCTAGATCAAGTTGGAAGAGAAACATACCTAATTCCTCGCTGACTGCATAGTTGTAGGCAAACTCGGCGGATGGCAACAGCTCTTCCCAGTCATCTTGACGCTATGAAAAGTAGCAACGAAGGTAGTTTTCTACTGTATGGCTCGTTACTTCAGGAGCTTCATCTGTTTGAGAATGATGACTTGAAGACATCTTGAGCTTTATCCCTCAGATACTCATCAGCCTATCCCAGAACTTGGAGGTCAGCTGAGCATCTCGACCCGACACAATACTGTCCGGTATACTGTGAAATTTGAACAGGTCTGAGAAGAAAGAGCCGGCGCAATCTAAAGCAGCATCATTGACATAAGAAAATGTGAAATGAACCCTCCTCAACAAACGATCAACCTGAGTTGAAAAACTGTTATTGCAAGTGCTTGTGTTTGGAAAGCTCATGGTGAAGTCAGTGCCCACGTATCCCCACCTTCTAGTTGGTATCTGAAGGGAGGTAGGCTCTGTTCACTGCCAGCCTCCATAGTCCTTCTTTGGCTGACAATTCATGCCGCCTTGGACGAACTGTTCCACGTCCCTTCTCTTGTGTTTCCTGTGAGAACTTCCGAATTTTTGAATCGTCTGAGGGAATCCGAGATGGCCATCAATTTTTGAGTCGTGTGCCATTTGCAGTATGGCAGAAATTGTTCGCGTTGATATACACGGCTTTCCGCGATACAGTAGATGCTTACCGTCAAATGCGAATAATGGCGACCAACGAGAGATTTCGTCGACAAAGATGGAACAATCACTAGGGCTTTTCGCCACTTTCATTGAGAAGAATACATTGCTTTGTCTCCACTAAAGTTGACGAGGAAGTCAGTAGGGAGAGTTCTGAATAGTGCAGCAATATATACTCGTGGAGAACGCACATATTACTTACACGCGTGCAACTAGTTTACATTTACTATTTTGATAGTGCATATTCTGATTCAAAATAGTCGATGAAAGTTTAGTAGGACACGTTTTCACAGCTCTAGATGTTTCCCAGAAATTCGGTAAATATCTGGAAGCTATGATTGGTGCGCTTGTAGTTGTAAGAAATTAAAAATCGGCTGTTCCTGCCCATATGAGACGATATTGCACTCCAATCGCTGCGCACGGAATGTCTCAGGAAGGTTTTGTTTCTAGTGCTTTTTCCATATAAGCAGGTATTGCTGGGCGTTTCTGGAACTTCCATGCATCGAAGCAGAATCACCAAGCAACACTGTGAACTATCGTTCAACCGGTCGTTTGGACCTCCTCTATCCCAGTCATTCGTTTCAGCTAGTGTCTATCGAACATCGTATATTGCTACGTATGAAATCAAGCCTGGCCTGAAATGAGGATAGCTGGAAACTTGGAAAACAAATGAACTATGTATTAATTACGATGAACACACTAGTGGTTGTACTTGTAGTTTATCTCATCCTTTTCTGTGATACCAAAATGGGAGAACGTAAACTACGTTGTATTCAAACCGTGACTACACCAAACATCTGCTGATTATTTCTACTGCTCCAATCTGGATGCATGAAGTACTCCAAAAGCTTCAATTAGGTACTTCAAACAGCGAAAGTGAGGCGTCTCCTTGATCCTATAATATCTCCGCCAAATTTGGCATTGCATGTGGCCAAATTGGCATAAGACGCTAGCTAGAGATACTCGCGTTATACTACATTTGGTTCCAGCTGTCTCAGCCAGCACCGATGGTCTGTATTCATAGCTATATTGGATTGACTGCCAACCGAGGCAGTAGATTTCAGATGTGAAGGATTGTGTATCTCTGCCCTCTTCTCAACATACTCCAGCCACGAGATAGGAGAATAGGTTTAATGGCAAGTAAACTACACCAAGTCTACCATTTTATCGTCAGGTTTGTTTTCAGTAAATCTTTAAGACTATTGACGGTGCCCCCTTCTCTCCACATGTGCGGGTATGATTGACAGTTCTTGTGAAGATGAAAACGCTCTGCGTGTAGCCTATTCTTATTGACTTGTCGTACTTATAGCTTTACCACTGCTTCTGCAGGTAGCCCTTGCGCACTTTCAAGTAGCTCATCTTTCACGCTTCAGTGGCGATTTGTTATTGCCCAAGTTTGATTTGGTACTGCGATATAATACTGTAAATATCGTAAGGTAGTCTTAAATGCGCTTGCGCGCAGTCGGCTTCAGGTACAATCCAGAAGTTGGCGTGCTGCGTACGCAGCAGCATAAATGGTAAAGGAAAGTTTGGCTCAATTTGGGGGGAAGCTGTAGCCAGGCTAGCAAGTAACTGTAGTCAGCGTTTCTACCTCTAAGCTCTTGCAGCTCGTCGGTCGCGCGGGGGGGCCTTACGGGCGAGCGAGCTGGATTAAGTGTGGCGCGCAGTTCGTGGTCGACGGTGGGTGTTGGCACCGAATGGACAAATTAAAACGAATCCCAAAAATAGCGAAAATAGTGATTGTGGAAAGGCTGTGTGTAGAAAAAGACGCGCTCAAAAATCGGCGCCGGCAGGATTAGAGTATCACCCACAAAATCCCACGTGTGCATGCGAAGGTCACCACTGCGTATCTATATGCGATGGACTCATCATTGACCGTAACGATGACTACTGGATCAGCTTGTAAAATAAGTTCGGAATAGACTGACTGTCCGCACAAATATGTTGGTGTGTCGTGAGATGGTAAATTGGCGCCTGACATGATTTTCACGATTAAAGAAGTGACTTACGCACGATGTCGGTAAGCGCAAAGGCTACTTTCATGCTGTAAGCAACATCAAGCTCCTCATGCTCACAGAGGGAGCCAATTTTCTTTAGTTCACGGCGTACGCTCATTGGGCGTTGACACCTGCACATGGTACATAAACATGTTCTCATTCTGTACCATTGATAACTGTTTTGAGAAACGTTCTGATACTCACAACATTCGACTAGGTCCACCCTATTCATGGACTCTCTATATATTGAACCCTTACCCCTTTCCACTCAGTGCTTCATAATATGTGGATTTTTCAGTATAATACGATATGTAGTGGTATTTCCCTAACGATGAAAATTCATATTTGAGTTTTGATACTATGCACATTTGCAGTATTTTCGACACCTCGTTGTGCCCTTCTACTGGTCTTCAGGTTGGAAGCGTTCGCATTCATGGTTTTAGCTCTCAAGTCTGACCAATACCTTTGCCAGCTGGGACATCCAGATTGGACAAGCAGGAGTTACGCCAGGGGCTAAATCTTGGATGTGCAGCATTTCGCTTTAATGTCAAAAGAAAGGCAACCTGCACTACACTCGGAACCTAGCGAGTTTCCTGGTCAGTTTCTGACCATCAGATAGTGTTCTAAGCATACTGCATATTCTCCGACACGAATCAGGTTGAGGTCATTAAATTGGATGGCTAGAATCTGGCCATGGCATGCAAAATAGAGACTGTGCCAATTCTACAGCTCTACAAAGCTTTCAAGGATACGCACATATTGCACCAAATATTACAACCCGCATGTCTAGTTGAATCTTCCGAAAGCAACTTTTTTGACGATGCGAATGTTTTTCGTCGTCCCTGCTCGTAGCGGGATTTAAATTACCCTGATGACGAGACCTTTTTCGCAGACCCTAAACAGGAAGTTCAGGTCGGACATCAGACTATTAACGTTCAGCTTCCCTTTGCGATCTCCAGATATGGTTCTGTATGGGATGCAAAAGTCTCCAAGCGTTACAATCCGCGCTGTAGCCCCAAGGAAGTCCACACATTCAGCCTTGCGAGCAGTTTGAGAAGCTATACTGAATACATCTTGAAACACAGAATAGCAAAAGCAGCTGTAGGCAGGAATAATTGTGGCAGCTGGGCATTTTCCTCGAATTTCATTGTCGGGCACCTGGGGAATTGCAACGGGAAGATGAGTGGAAGTTTGTTTCACATCCAAATCAGCAGAAATACTGGCGATGAAAACTGTGACAGCAACAAAAAAGCAAATTCGAGCCATGGCAGTAGTGGATAGTGAGTGAAAGAAGGTGTATGCGGGGAAATACGGGGTTTGTAGGAGGCCAGAATGGTGATCACAGGCTCAGCATGTCTCAAGTACGAGAGGTTTATATTCACAAGGACTCCATCATGAAATTGCGATATCAGAACTATTCGGTTCCAACCTTCTTTTGCTCATCGGTAGCATGCTATAGAGATCAGGTTTACAATTCCTTGCGACTAGTACCCCAACTCTTCAAACATGATTGATCAAGACGCTATCTACTCTGAATTGTATAGCGACTTTGGCGGTGCATCTCGCCGCAGTAGGGGTTCAGCGCTCTCACAGTAGATGGTCAGGCAAGGCCCAGATGTGTAAACACTATTAAATTTGATCGCTATAAATGAGTTTCGTCAGGCGCTTTTCAAATTCAGTATGCTGGTGTTCTTACCTGAACTCGAGCGATAGAATATGAGAATCTTCTTTGCGCAACGTAATACTGGCAAATTTGGTGACTTACGCTAAAACATCGACCAACAAATCACACAGTTCCGATTTCACAGAGCGCAGGAGTAATTCGCTGAATAACCTGTCCTATTCCGGAGATTCTTTGGCATTTGTGAAGAACCAAACTTCCGATACCTGCACGATATCATTAAAGTGATGTTCATTTCGATTATCAGTATTTTCGGTATGTTTTCAACCATATTTACAAAAGAGACTAAACGACTAAGGCATGCATGGACTCTTCCAAGAGTCTGTGTCCCGCTATATATTATTGAGAGTAGTTGCAAGGCCGGTAGTTACTACACGGACCATTTACGAACGGGCTAGTCGCATATTATCTGATCAGGCCGCATTTCTGGCAGTTCCATTGCATTTCACGACTAATGAAGAAGTTCTTATTCTGAACTTAAGGTAGCACACCACGGCAGTAGATCTACATGAACAGAGGATTGTACCCATGAAGTCTGAAACCTGTCACAAATAAGATTCGGCCTAGTATAACCATTGATGTGCATAATAAACCTACGTTTCACTTCTATGGGACAGTGTGTTTTCACGCAATTCTTTGCTTATGCTTGGGATTTTTTCTTCATCATATTGTGTATGTCACAACACGTAATTATGCCTAACCACCATCAACCTGCTAAGTCTCATCTCTTAAAATAGTGCATCATGAACAATCTTAGTTTTCTCAAAATGAGCTAACAAATTACAATAACGCCCCTGGATAGGATGAAAGATACCATTGGTAACATTTAGAACTCTGGAACTCAATACTATGGCCACATAGGACAAATGAATATTGCCAAAGTTCAATTTGTATGGACAAGATTAATACATCATTCGAACTTTCAGATCTGTGCGCAGTGTGCGGTTTATTTTCATCGTCAAATAGCAAGTAATTACGGACTCATTCATGACACTTGTCAACTCTGGACACCAAGGATTCCTTGAAGTGCTCATGACGTTGTAGAGAAGATTGGCTTTTATTGCTATAATATGTTGATGCGATTGCTTCTTTGCTTGAAGAGTACCCCGGGAACACTAAGACAATCTGAAAAAGAGTATGTACACGATATGGAAGACAAGTAAAAAATTATAATATTCCATGGATATGCATCGTAGCTGTTCTTCTAGAACATTCCACAGGTATGCGAATAGTGAACTTGTAGCCTGTCTGTGTACGCCATTACGAACTTTACGAAGTCTACGGCTTCTACTAAAGAAGGGCAGGGGAACACAAGTTCATGACCGTGGCCTCAAGAATAGTTAAGATTAATTGTCGTGGCAATAGGTACTGCGTAGAAATATGATTTAGAGTACCCTCATAAGCCGAAATCATATGACTTATATCCAGTATTCTTGGTAATATAACAGGAAAGTGGAAAGTAGATTTTGAATGAAGGTGTTTATATATAAGCATGCCAAGGTCTGTTCCCACTAGCTTGAGGATTGGGCTTGTGAACTGAAGACGTTTATGGTTCCGCAACTAGGCCTTAACAGAAGTGATGCAAATAATTTGTCCTCAAAATTCCAACCAATGTTATGTCGTAACAACACCAGCCTTGCAGGTACTAACCACCGAGACACCGTTTTGAGCAATCAATATCTTCTTGGCTGATGTGCCTTACTATGCAGAGAGTTTCATTCTGCCTTCTAAATAGTAGCGTAATGAACCACAAACTCGGTTTGGAGCAGGTTATTGCATCAATATCATGTGCAATAGGTCATTCCACAGGAGATCAAAAAATCAACGCCAACAAAAAAACCCGACAAGAAGAAACGAAAAACACAGCAACACGTTCATGGTTTTCCAAACACTTCGAGGATTTTAATTTCCTACGATATCACTAAACGCAAGCAAGCTTGTGAACAGACCACTAGTGCACGAAGAGACTAAGATACGAGAGAAATAAAGGAACCGTAGCTGATTTGGATTCTCCAGACATGTAGAGCCATGTCTGAAAATCTGAAATACACTTGGTCCTCGTTTTCACATCATGCAAATAGGTTAAGCGAGTCTAATCACCACTTCGCTCTTGCAAACTCGAAGCAGAAAGGATAAATCTGTAAACAGGTTGTTGATGTTCAGTAGTCCCTTCCTTGGCCCGACAGTCGGCTGATAGGGAATACAAAAGTCTTGCAGAGTCATAACTCTCGATGGTGATCCCAGGAACGCTACACACTGCGATTTTATTTTCGTCTGATTCATGACAGCAAATGTGTCTTCATACAGCGAGTAACAAAAGCAGCTGAATGACGGGATCAAGGTGGCTGTAGGGCAAATACCATTAAGTCCAGATTCTTCTTCTTGCCTTGAAGACAGAGCTAAGACAGCAGCAATGCTGCTACTCATAGGAACTGCCGACGAAACGACGACGAGTAACGCGGCCATTATGAAGAAGGAAGATGGAGACATCTTTGTGAGTTGGAGTGCAGAAGCAATATATTGCAATGACAACCCTGGTACTGGTATGTTAGACAGAATACTCCCTGGCAGCTGAAAGGAGACCTTATAGTATTTATACCCCACACAACCCCCCTGGATGTTTAGAACCCCTATACAGTCACAGTATGATTGACGCAACTGGCATGGATCTACAAATTCGGATTGCAGATTAGGGTCTATGTTGCTGTTCAGAAGACACGTGACGGATGACCTCTCAGCGAAGAGACTAAATTCTCACTTAGAATAATTGCTGTTCTACTGTCTACTTGTACTGTCCGTCTCACATGAGGAGGAATTTGATGAATCTTTGTTTTGTAGTTCCCGGCGACTTCAAGCCCTCAGATTGTACAGCTGAATTTTCTCCCCTAGCAGAAGCCTGACGACTTCGAGGTCTTGAAGAATATGTATATATGTCGAAATTAGCTAACAGCCATTGCAAAAAACAGCTTCTTCATAACAACCCTTTTCTGGACACTGGGTGAACATTTTTTTCGGAAAATTCTCGTCGTGACGTCCCGACTACAGTTCCACCTACATCTCCTTCATCCATAGACACTAGTTCGGGAGCTCTATATGAAATTTGACTGCAGCGCTGTGCTCAAAAAAAAATGGTGCTAATGGAGCGTTTTCGAAAAAAAAGGAAAAGAAGTCTAGCGATACTGGAGAACGCCTGTAAAACATCCAATAAACAAGCTTCTTACCATAAATATAAAAAAACCACCTCATCGAGGGCAAGTGCCCGCCTCGCAAGAGACAGGTGCCTGTAGATGAAAACAATGCAAACCACAATCTCTGGACCCGTTTCAGAAATCAACCAAAAGCAAGACATCCTATGGAAAGCAATTTCGCAACCCTTGCCACGTTTTCAATGACTTGCGCATTAAATATATGCAACAGTCCGCCAACTTTGTAGTATCTGGAATTGCTGACCATAGCTCATCGAACATTGTCCATACGGGGTGAAAATAGATCAACGTCGTACCAGCAATGTATTACGGACAAACATTGACAGTGAGGTCAGGCAAGAAAACCCGAAATTAGAGTCCATGTAAGGTCATTCAATAGATTCTGTTTGTGGACCGGCAGAAACGTTTAATTAGTGTTGATTGATTTCTTATTTTCTGAGTTACATCTATTCGTTTACACTACGTCTAGAGTCTATTGTACCTTCCACCTCATATGAGGCGGAAATGTATGCAACTTACTTTTAGAGTTGCAGACATCCCCGATACCTCGGCTTGCACGGTTATGTTATTTTATCCGAGTAGAAGGCTAGCGTAGTCAAAGTTTTGAAGAATAGCCATATTTTGAGTCAAGTTACCCGTCTTTGCAAGAAAAGGCTTTCTTTACAACAGCACTTTTTTTTTCACATTGAGTAAAATCGTTTCTCGATTTTTTTTCTCATACTGGTACTCTGACTGTATGTTCACCTGTATCTGTTTCGTCCAACGACACCAGTTTGAGAGCTCTACAGAATTTTTTTACAGAGTTGTGCTTGAGGAGAGATGCTGCGAAAGTAGCGTTTCCTGAAAAAGGCAAGAGCAATCCAGCAATGTTAGAAAACGTACGTGAAAAATCTAATAAGCGGTCTTTTTACTGTACGTCTAATCAATTCCGCCCCATATGAGGCAAACACCCGCCTCATATGAGGCTGCCGCCTGGTACAATAGACACTAGAACTCTTTATCAGCCATGGACATCCCACCACATCTCGATCTGAACTTCACCAACACTTTTGAACCACTGGCTACATATGTACTGGAGTAGATGTTCGGAGTTGCTGCAATATGCCCCCCGCTTCTCTGCACAAGCATATTCAAGAGGGGGGGGGGAGGGGAGGGGAGGGGAGGGGTGTCAGTCTATGAAGGACACCATTTAGAAACATTAGAAACACCAATTTCCAAGCTCTAGCCTAAGAAACATTAAAAATTCATTCGGCATGTCGTTGTGTTCTAGTTATTTCATTTTTGTACTGGTAGAGAGAACAAAGAAAAGTTCTTCAGGTATACAAAAGGTAAAATATGGAACACGTCAAACCGAGTATAGAATAGTGCTGTCGTGACCTCCGAAAATTGTCTGCTAGGTTTTCCTGGTGCAATACGAAAATCCAGAATGGATTCTGCTGGGATAATCATGCGCAAAGCAGTATGGGCATCTATGTTGTGAAGTTTAGGGAAAGAACGATCAGAACGCGCAATTTTAATGAAGATGTTTTTTTTTGAATATACTGCTATAATCGAAGACTGCGAAGAATATTAGCAAATGGCAGCAGAGGACGGGTCTTTTTCATTTTCCGCTTTTCACTCAAATGTAGATCCAAGTACTGGAAGATGAATGCATTGCAGCATACAAGGGGCGCTATACACATTTTGCCTATTCGGAAAATTTAAATTTTGTTATTCTCGCATTAATCATATCTATGGAGTGTCTCCCCCCCAATCGTTTCACGTTCTCGACCAATCTTGTTACACTACCTACACCATCGTATTCTGGATGCTAGTGTCTATTGGACATTGGATGTTGCCTCATATGAGGCCAACCAACCATCGAGAAAACATGTACATTATATAATACTGTACGTATGATGAATATGCTAGTTGGTGTACGTGTAATTTACCTCACCCCCTTCTATGATACCAAGACAAAGGGTAGCGTACTCCGTTGCACTCAAACTCTGACTGAGCAAAAAGTTTACTGGTTTTTTCGACAGCTCACTTTCAAAGAATAGAATACTCAAAGACCTTCAAGTAGATACGAAGAATAGCAAAAGTGGACATCTCCTTGATACTTTAATATCTCCGCGAAATTTGGCCTCATATGAGGCCAAATGTCCAGTAGACACTGGTGTCTATTGTACCGGCCGAAACTCACTGCAAAAGTATTCGTAAATCTACGTCAGAGAAATGTCATTGTTGTAATAATAATAATGCAAAATTTGCATAAGTGTACGCTTCGTTTTCGTACTTTTTAGTTTTTAATGTAAGATTTGGCTTGTAGTAGCTTGTAAGCGGCACAACACAACTTGGTTTCGAGAAATTTCTAGAACTTTAACCCCATTCCAATAAAGAACACCAAGAGCTTTCGAATGATGTAAAAATCTAAGAAATCGGCTAGTTTTAAGTTTTATTGATAATACGCCCTATACCCGCCTCATATGAGGCGGAATGTACAATAGACCCTAGTGACCCCGGTGTATCACAGCAACCAGTTCAGTCTTGAGCCGATCAAACTTCGTTTCATGACATGGAAGTAGGCGTTTTCATAGGTATCGTAGAGGCATACGGTTGCAAATGTAAACGGAGCTTAAGTTTTTTTCTTCAATTTCAAAGATCACGTGCTTGAATCCAGTTTGCTAGTCTTCGAAACATGTAATCCTAAGCAGTAATAATATGCTATCGTGGAAACTGAACCCTTTATTGCGAGGTCAGTGGCTTACAGCCCGGGATTATGAGAATGGGTACGTAGTTTGTTTTCTAAAGTGCGTGGGAATTCGAGGATTAGGGGGGGGGGGGGGGAAGTACTCGCAAATCACTTCAAAAAATTTCTGATTATGAAGCGTATATTTTCATATATTTGTGAGCATGCAAAGAGGGCTCGTTTTCTGATAATATTCTGTTTTGTTTGGACACCCGTGCGGAACGATTCCAATACTGTAGTTCAAAGGGGCGGTGCCTGTCGTTCAATACCGCTGTGTCAACATCGCAGTTCCTCAAGCATTTATACTGGTACTCTGTACTGTGTAGGTTTTCGTTGCGAGCCCATTCATACATCATGGCACGTACAGGGTCTTTGCCTCGAAGGACTCGTTTCAGTCGTCAGAAAACACTTGGTTGGGCTCGATGTTATAAATACACTTTCACTATTGCAATCACACGCTCGAAACACGGGCAGATGAAATCCAACACCAATCAATTTCGGTAACAAGTACTTACGTAACTTTAACGGAACCCTATGCGACGTAAAGATATTGCACTCTTGTCTTAAACTTAAGCAGGTATATACTATATGTTATTATCGTGCATCGTTAGACCTTTATTGCATAACTTGAAAAATACGTGAGAATTCGTTTTAAGTGTTGACAAAATGTGCATCGATTTCACGCCGTGCTACAGTCTGTCGTGATCACAGGCATGCTTCGTCGCCGAGCTATTTGGCACCATCGTGGACAGAAAGTATTTCGAACTCCACTTATTCGGATTGGTGCACAGCCCTTGACTCTCTAGTACCTTCATTAGTTTATGGAAGCAGATTCGGATGACGTGTTCCATTCGCTAAAGTTGTCAGAGTAGCACCAATGACCGAGTAAATAGCGCTTTCAAGTACGTGCAATTACAAATGTGCCTCATGCCGAGAAAGAAATATGCTGAAGGTCATGAGCGACTCAAATGTTATCAGAGCATGGCCTATATTTTCCAACTACAACTTGACCATACACTCAAACAGTCGGGATTCGAGTGCACTTTTTGAATTTTGGCTCAGAGTACAGTCTTCGGCTGGAACTGCTTTCTTTGGCTAGCTCCGGACCGTCCAAATGGAAGAAGTGATAGGGGGTTTTGCTGTACGAGGTACTGCCCTTCTCTTCATGTGCATAACCGCGTAGTTACGGAAGCAGACATTCGTTAACAACCGATTCACATGTTTCATTGATTACCACCATCTTCTCTAAAAAGCAAACTAGTGAACAAAGACGTTGCCGTGGATCACTGGTTAGAGAAAAGACCTGCCCACCCTGACCCTCTACAGAACGACAGCGATGTAAGCTTGCTAGTTGCAGGGAATATTGTTTCCAAAGTTTTAACAGCACGTATGCTCAGAGTATATGAATTGCGTAGTTGGAATCGTGGTAATAAACACTGAATTGTGCCAGTGATCAAATGGAACATGCACTCACATCTTGAATTCTACCTCCCTTGTCACTTCACTCTAACAAATGTGATGTACAAAAAACATACTAAGACTGCGTATAGTGAAAAAAGGCCTTCTCGCTGATGCAAATTGCGAATACTATTCCAGGCTCGCGCGTACTGTCTATATCTCAGAACAAACCGAATCAGGGTTCCTTTAGACTTCACTGTTGTACATGTTGTACAGAAAAACAGACCATGAACAGTGCTAGAGCTAACGATCCTCTATCACCTGTAGGTGTTAAACTGAGTGATACAAGCCGAAAAGCGTGGATGCCACCCATGTTGCCTGATCTATACATAAACGGTAAGAGTCAAACTGAAGAGTTCACGAGAGTGCATCCTTCGTGAGGTGCAAGTAATAGCTACACAACGACATGTGCCCTTCTTGTTGTTTTCGGGTTCGTGCGGGGGAGTTTTGCGCAATCGCCAGCATACTGGATGTGTCCTGTGGTTGATGTAGTGCACATGCAAACCTACCAGGGTTCTAACGGCTCAGGGAGATCTGAGAGGTTTTCAGCTACCGGCTCAATCAAACTACAATCCCTACGACTGGAGCCTACAAAAGTGGTTGAAGAAGAAAACAACTCTGAATGCTGAGTAGTACTAGACTGCAAAACAGCGAAATGGACTAAACAGCTTCTGGCCGTGTAATCAGAAGCTGTTCAGGGAGTGATCCGACCGACATCTTTGTTCCCGGCTGAGATGCATTCCACCCATTCAAATGACAGGAAGTGACGGCCAGCCTATCAAGGACGTCACATTTGTGAACTCGACATAAATTCATTTGCACTGCATCAGGTAGGATGACAACCGTCCAGAAAGCCTTTCATGCTAACTGGATCCCATCTACAAACTTTCTGTATGCCAATGTTGGGGCTACACTCCCCTCTTCTTCATTGCTTCAGACCACATCTTTCAATGCGATTCCGCCCGTCCTTCTCTAAGCTGGCCCTTATAGCCCTTCTCAGCACCCACTTCCACTATGTCGTCTGCTCGAAATGCCAACTCATAGTCCAAATTGAGCCACATTTGCCTCTTCTTAACAAGCCCGCTTTGAAAAAAGCAATCGTATTCACGTCCTCGCAATGCGAGCAGCCCTTATCTAACAGTCTCTTCTTCGCTCCTTATATCACTCGCAGTTCCATACCCTCTTTCCCATCCTGTTTAGCCCAAATGCACCTTAACCATCGCAAATTACGCCACTGGTACGGACCATACTCTCCATGCCTCTGGGTCTACTAGTAGAAGCCCCTGAACTGCCATCACAATATAGCGAGTTTTCCTACCGTAAGGGCAGTGTGCCTCTCCCTTCCTTATTGGACAGCCCACGCGTTTTCAACACACAGTCCTGACCTACCTAATAGCCGCTGTCACGTACATGATCGCATGAATTCCAGACAGTTGTATTCGCAACATATCTGGAATCTGACACGCGCGCATGGTATAGCAATTCTCGCAAGCAGAACCGAGCATTTGCGCTACCTCAAAAATTTCAGATGTAAACGATGCACACAGGGTGAACTAGTGGCTGCAGAGGCCAAAGAAAGAAAGAGATGACGAGCCCGGGTTCTGCTGCGGTTTCATCTCGGTTCACTAGTCGGCACCACAATAGTGCTCTTAGCCTGCACGATCCAGCTCTCCGTACAAAATGTCGGCAAAAACGTCGGGAACATGCGATCCACATATCGTTGGTGCCTCTGAAGCTGGTGTGTTTGGTAATGAACGCGCGGGGATACTAGGAGCAACTCGTAATACACTTCCGCTGTGCGTGTAGAAGGTAACATACGAGAAGGCTGCACACTGAAAGAAACAAGCTCGGATTCACCCTGTTCGATACGCTTTGTGAGTGGAGAAAATCCGCGCGCGCCCGTACTCTTGTACAATTCGAGGTGATTTTGCAAGTACAAATTCTTTGAAAAGGGCAAACGGATGGAACAATCAAAACTCTTCCCACCAGTCTGGATTGTCGACCTGCTCACAGACTCTGCAACCATGAAAGAAAGAGATGAGGCGTTACTGCACTCCAAGCTGTCACAATTGCACACCCAATACACCCAGAAAGGTTCCCAACTACCGCTGATAGTACGCTCTCCTCCTCCTCCTCATGCATTCCCGTTCTGAAAGCAACAATGCTAATACCATCATGCCATTCCCGACCGCTGAAGAAGAGAGCCGGAGAGAATGCGAGATTCCATACGCATAACATTTATAGACCGACAAGGTTATCCCGGTGTGCTTAAGCTTCCGTGTGCCCTCTCCAAACTCGATGCAAGCGCAATACTGCGCATGGATTTCCAACCCCCGCACCCCTCCTTCTTCCAAACCACTTCCAATATGCTGTTATGCAGCAACTCATACATGCGACCTGCATGCACCGGAACCATTTTGAACGGTACTTTATGGAATGAGTGTCGCCCTCATCCTCCATCATCGTGTTCCATCCTTTTCGCGCTCTAATATTCCCGTCTCCTCGGTCACATCTTTCAGCGACCCCCCCCGCCCTCTTCTTCGCCTCACTCGGGCACAGGTGGTAGCTCCCCACCTTGTTGGTTTCTTTTACTCCCCACCTTTGAGATGGCACAACCGGGCGTGCGAAGTCGCTTGCAGCTAAGGAAGGGCATGCGAGACTTGCTCATATGTTCAGAACAGACCAATTAGGCATGGCGTAGCTCTGCACGACGTGCTCACGTACAATTAGTACGGAATGGCATGACGGATAGGTCATCCACCGTAGCAGATGTGTGTATAAAGGGAGAAGAGGGAGGTGGGGACGTGTCGAAGAAAATGGGCGCACTGAGAAAGTCGTGAGAGTTCTTCAAGGGTTTGGAAGGCGATGATGGAAAACAGAAAAATGGTGAGGAAAAGATGGTGAAGTGGATTTAGAGCGTACAGCAGTCCAATGGGGTGGGAGGACGGGCGTACTCTGCGATACTCGCGCCCTTCTCTGGGTCCAACGGCCTTTCCCGGCAACCGTCTTCTCAACGCATCACTCACCGGTTTTGGCTTTCCTATTCCCTCCACCGCTCCACGTTTCTCCTGCCTCCCCGAAATGCCCTCATCGTCATCCGCCCTCCCGATCCGACCGCTCCGTACGACAGACGGGCACATCGTTATTGTGAGCAGTACATTGCCTCATTATGCCACCACGCACCGCTCCATCATCTTTGCCGCCCACTCTTACTCCTCCTCATGACTAGCTCCCCCGCTACCAAGTCTTTTTCCCCACCATTCCCTTCCGTCTGCAACAATTCGTCCGCTTTTTCCACTTCCGCTTTTGCATGCTTTCTCAAATGAGTGGTCTCAGCCGAAATCACCCAGATGGGCCTGCCATCGCGCGGGTGTCATCGGCAACTCCACAGGTCGTTGCTGCATCAATATTCCTCGTTCGCGTGCGTTTCGTCGAATCGGGAGAGACGGAGGTGATAAGCAGGTACGAGATACGCACAACGCAAGACTGCAGGGCAACAATAGAATACGAAAGAGGGAGAGAGAGAAGACGGCGAGGCAATTCATAGGGGATCAGAGGGTACGAAACGTCGACGGGACGAAGCAGCGGCACAGAACGGGTTTCAAAGCCGAGAGTTGATGTAGACGATGGCGCTCCGATAGCGCACGATGATACCCACTAGTTTTTCACAGAGTCACAGCTCGGCATTTTACGTCTAGGGCCTTACTTCCGTCCCTTCTGCTGCATTCACCTCGCCTCTGCTCGCTTCGTCAGCATCTCTTCTCTAGGACGCCACACCGTGCTCAAATGGAGTCGCAGCCATCCTGATGGCCCTTGCATTGCGCCGATATAAAAGCACGTCGCGAGTGGGCACGTGGCGCCGGGAGGCACGATAGGGCATGACAAAAAAACCAGCTTAACTTGCTTGCAACGGCGACGAGAGATGAAAGAATGCAGCGGGTGGGGCCGGGGTACACATGAAAGGGTCAGGAAAGGAAGCACAAGCAAGAGGGGGCGGGGAGGAACGA
Organism: Endocladia muricata; assembly: GCA_032356245.1. Classification (NCBI taxonomy): domain Eukaryota; phylum Rhodophyta; class Florideophyceae; order Gigartinales; family Endocladiaceae; genus Endocladia; species Endocladia muricata. Next base: position 210 of record JAUKWC010007887.1, on the reverse strand, counting down.
GGGAAATCATGTATTGAATGCGAGCGGATCGACAACCGTTTGTACAGATAGAGCATGCTGTGTGCAAGACGCTGGATGCCGCCCCTAGGGGAACCCGTGCGTATGTTGGTTACGCGCGGCGAGTGCACATAGCGCGGGACGAGCCACCGCGTCATTTGAGTTTGAGTTGTGTGTGTGTACTACAGGCGTGTAGATGTCAGGGCGTCGGGG
>JAUKWC010007776.1:0-20309 GCA_032356245.1 Endocladia muricata | reverse complement strand
ATAACTACGCCTGGATGGAATTTTCCGACCAGCAACTGATGCTGAATGCTGTTGGCCTCTTGTTACTTGCTACTTGCTACTTGCTTCACTCGACCGCGATTAAAGGGAGCAAAAAGCTAAGGTGTTCAACCTACTCAATAAAACAGAAAAATTTCTTCTACCATTTTAAATATATTTCTTCAATTTTTATGAGCTTTTATATTTTTAAGAGTTTCATTTATGAACGAAATTTTTCTCGCTTAGACCAAACCCTCCGACCTTGAGCCTGCCTGCCAAGGCACCTGCCGTTTATACACAAGTCGTGACATTGTAAAATACTATTAAATTTGTAAATTGAGTTAAAAATGGAATACAGCCAAAAGTACTATGAAGGACAAATAGGTGAAAAACGCCTAGAAAAAAGGGGGCCTATATAGAAGATAAATTTGTAGAGACCCAAAAAGGAGTGATAAATCAGGTGTTTGAAACGTGGGGAGAAAAGATGGCTGCCTATCGTTTTTTCAACAATGAAAAGGTGACAGAATCAAGTTTAGTTGATTCGGTAGTAAGGCGGACGAGTGATTTAGCAACTGATAAAGAAGTCTTAGTGTTACAGGATACCTCTGAGTACCATTATAGAAAGTACGAAAGTAGAATAGAACCTGGAACAGGGTTAGGCGAAACGGGCAGATATGCATTGGGATATTTTTGTCATCCAAGTTTGGTTGTAGATGCTAATAATGCAAGTGTTTTAGGATTGAGTGATATATATAACTGGTCAAGATCTCCTGATAGAGAAAAACGTACTGATAGTAGGAAAAAGCGTCCCATAGAAGATAAAGAATCTTACAAGTGGATAAAAGGATCTTTGAAGAGTAAAAAGGTTTTAAGTTCCGCACGCCATAAGACGATTATTCAAGATCGGGATGGGGATATTTATGAAAGCTTTGCCACCATTCCAGATGAACAGACAGATTTACTGGTCCGGAGTAAAACGGATAGAAAGGTGACCGGCTCACAAGATTGGATGTATAGTGCATGTGAAAGTCAAAGTCCAAGTGTAGTGTATGAGTTGGAAGTAAGTGAGGATAATAAAAAACGGCAGAAGAGAACAGCGAGGATGGAGGTGAAATATGTAGAGGTTGATATAAAGCGACCTGCGGGTTTACCAAAGTCCTATCCAGCTAGTATTCGAGTAACAGTAGTACAAGCTAAGGAGCAATCTTGTACAGTTCCAGATGATGAACAAGCAATTGAGTGGATACTAGTAAGCACTCGAAAAGTGGATGATTTTATGGATGCGGTGATGCTGGTATATTGGTATAGCTTGAGGTGGTTAATTGAAGAACTATTTGGCTTACATAAGTCAAAGGGTTTTGATGCCGAGGAATGTGAGTTGAGGACTGGATGGGGGATAAGGAAATTAGGAATCATAACAATGCAATCAGCAATGCGAGCAATGCAATTAAAACAGGCTAGACAAGAAGATTGTCAACTTCCCATAGAAGTTGTTTTCACAAAGCAAGAGCAGGAATGTTTAGAGCACTTGTGTGAGCGATTAGAAGGTCAAACCGAAAAATTGAAGAATAATCATCCTCGGCACTTATTACGGTGGGGAACTTGGATTATCGCCAGATATGGAGGATGGAGCGGCTATAGCTCTCGACGACCTCCAGGCCTAACAACACTGAAGAGAGGACTGGAAAAATTTGATATGCTTTTTCAAGGGTGGAAAATGGCTAGGCAGCAGCCTAGCGACTCAGAGGATTATTGATATCCTGTCACAAGTTGTGTATAAACGGCAGCTTCCAAGGAACGCAGGCAGGTTTCGTTTTTTTTCTGCAAAAAAATGAACAGAAAAAAATAAAGAAAAGGCTAAAATCTTGGAACAAATTACCGCAAAAAAGTGCTGCAATTTTTTTCTGTTAATTGAACACCCTAGCCAACAGCCAACGATTCGAGGTGAATTTCAGCCTTTGATTCAGATTAGTAATTCTATTTATCAAATTCCTTAAAATCCTCCGAGGGATCATAATCCTGTTTTGTTTTTAACGAGTGGAGTTCACTCCGTGGGTCCCTGGAGCGCAAAATAGGAAAGAGTAACTGCACGTACCACGGTTCTTTGAGTTGATTCCAGGCTCCGAAGCGGGCAGGATATTTACGGGTAATCTTAGCGGTCCCAAATATTAAATCCCAGATAAAAAGCATATTGCCAAAATTTCCGTTGGGGTGGGAGATACCATCTTCGACGGTCAGTCCGTGGTGCGCATAATGAGTACTGGGTGTAGAGATCGTCCGTTCCACGATCCAGGCCAGTGGGTGTAAGATTTTGTATTTGTATAAAAAACGATCCCACTTAGTCTCACTGTGGGCCAGTAATATGATCACCAATTTGATGGGTAGATAAAACAGATAAACGTAGCCCATTCCGAGATAAACCAGTAAAGCCGAAAACCAGATACCCGGCATCAAGGCATAATATAGAGTAGCGTTACGGTAGGTGACCAGTACGCCCATTTCTTCTACGACGTGGTGGGGACGGTGCAGTTTCCACATCGTCGGACTAACGTGCGATAAGCGGTGCCACCAGTACTGGGTCAGGTCGTCCAGTAAAATAAAAGCCAGAATTTGCCAGCCAACGGCGAGGTGGATAAAATGATTTTCCAGTCCCGGAAACTGGTTGCCCATAATCCAGATGACGAGCAAAAAGATGCCCGGCTGAATCAGTGTCGGGAGGGTAACCAGACTTAGTAATTCTATTTTATAATCGTCTTTGGAACGTTGGTCTTCCAGGTATAGACCACCGATGGCTTCGAGGATACCCAGCACCAGAAGCAGGGTAGCGGGGATGAGTTTACTGAGGGTAGCGGGTTCCATGATAGTAGCATAAGATTTAGAAAAAGTGAAGAAATCACTGGCTTGCCACCTTAAAGGTAATCATTTAAGACAATAATGTCAGAGGATTTTTTTAATCCACCCGCTGTTGCTGATTCGTTGGTTTCCGGTTGTCCGTTTTTTGGGAATGATCCGTAATCTTTAGTTTATTACTGATGGTAAAATGGAAGGTAGTTCCTTTTCCTTCTTCTGATTCTACCCAGATTTTACCCTGGTGGCGGTGCACAATTTTTTGACATAATGCCAGCCCGATTCCTGTCCCGTCGTACTCACTTCGATTATTTAAGCGCCGGAAAATTTCGAATATTTTTTTCTGATACTGTTTTTCGATACCAATGCCATTATCTCTGACCGAGAAGTGCCAGTAACCATTTTCCCCGGTGGTCAGATTAGAAATAGTGATGAGTGGCGATTCGCTCTTATTGAACTTTATGGCGTTACTAATCAAGTTATAAAAGATCATTTCGATCTGTCCTTTTTCACAACTGATGACGGGCATCTGTTCGATTTTGAAATGAACGTTTTTCTCTGCAATATTTTTAGAAAGGTCGTGTAGGTTGGTTTCAATCACCTGGTTAATATCGGTTTTTTTAAATACCACCGCGTGCTGACTAACCTTTGAAAAGGTTAAAACATTTTTAATTTGCTGGGACATCCGATGCACGCCATCTACCGCAAAATCAATGTATTGAAAAGCTTCTTCGTCAAAATGGGCTTTATATCTTCGGCGGAGTAAACCGATAAAACTACCCACTACCCGTAAAGGCTCCTGCAGATCGTGAGAAGCGATGTAGGCAAACTGTTCGAGGTCTTTGTTAGATCGTTGTAGTTCTTTGTTAGATGCTCTGAGCTTTTTAGTTCTTTTACTGATCTCTAATTCGAGGTGGTCATTTCGTTGACTGATTTCGGAAAGCAGTTTTTCGACTTCCTGATTTTTAGCTTCCAGTTCTTTGGTTCTGGTTTTTACCAAAGACTCCATGTGTTGTTCTCTTTCCTGTAGGGCACTCTCTACCACCTTTCTTTGTGCAATCTCCTGATTAAGATTTTTATTAAAATTTCGTAGTATTTTATTACGCTCCTTTATGCTTTTAGTATAATATTTCATAGTCAGAAAAAGCATGCTGCCGATTATTAAAATTGCCAGAATGGTAAACCACCAGGTCTGCCAAAAGGCGGGTCTTTTTATAATTTTAAGCATCGTGCCCGTATCATTCCATACGCCGTCATTATTAGCTGCTTTTACTCTGAAGGTGTAGGTTCCCGATTTTAAGTTGGTATAAACAGCCCTTGTTTTTCCGTCCGTATGGTTCCATTTATCTTCTAATCCTTCCAGCATAAAGGCATACTTGTTTTTTTCTGGCCGGTTATAATTCAGCGCCGCAAAGTCCAGTGAAAGATAATATTCGTTGTGCTCCAGTACAATTTCTTTTTTGTACATTCCATTTATTCTAACCTCTTTTTTCGGACTCATTTTACGAATGTCGGTAATGAATACCGAGGGCGGAGTGACATTGCTGCTCAGTTCAGCCGGATGAAATCGGGTCACCCCTTCGCGTCCACCAAAATACAAATACCCTTTATGATCCCGGTAACTGGAACCATTCATGTATGGAATATTTCTCAATCCATCTTGTTTATCGTAATGATTAAACTCATTCTTTGTGGGATTATAAAATAAAATTCCTTCCGTGGTACTGGCCCAGATATTTCCATCCAGCGTTTTTTCCATACTTTGAATACTTCTTTTTCTAACGTCAAGATTGTAGTTTTCAAATACTTCTTGTTTTAAGTCATATCCGCTAATTCCTGTGTTACTACCAATAAAAAGTATACCGTTGGTCTCCGTCATACTCACAACCCGATTAGAGGGAATACTGGTTTCTGGATTTTGTGAATCATGTTTAAACGTTTGAAATTTTAAGTTTCCAGTTGTCTTATCAATTACTTTATTTAATCCCTGGAAAGTAGCTATCCAGGTATCCCCATTACTATCCTGATAGATCTTATTAATTGAATTGTCACTGATCGAATTAGGAATATTAGCGTTGTGGCGATACAATGTATGGGTCTCTGTGTTTTCGTCAATCACGTACAGACCCTGTAACGTTCCCATCCAAATACGTTTTTTCTTATCACAAAAAAGTGATTTGATTGATAACAGATTTATTTGTTCTTTTATGTGAGGTGGAATACCATAGAATTTTGACTCGTTGGTTTTTAAGTTTAAGATAATAATTCCTTCGTTGGTACCGATATACAAATTTTTATGATCGGGACTAAAAAGTGTATAGACGGACTTATTTTTTAATAAATTATCCCTTAATTTCAGATTGGATATTGTTTTATTTTTTGTATCGTACAGTATGATCCCTCCATCTCCGGAACCAAACCAAACAACTCCCTGCTGATCAACGTAAAGATTTTGGGTATTGGGGACTCTCGAAATATCTTCTACCATATCATGAAATTTAAACTGATTGGCAAACCAATTGTATTGACTAATCCCCGAGTAAGTTCCAAACCAGATAAGTCCCTGATTATCCTCAAATATGGTCTTGACGTTACTATTGCAAATAGATCTGATCTCGTGTGGATGATTATAATAGCGATCAAAATCAAGTGCTGGTTTTTGACCTGGTTTTCTATTTATAAATGCTTGGGAAAGATCTTTAGCCCAGACACAGTTTAATCCATTGACAGTTGCCAACCACAGATTTCCCATTACATCCTGATAAATGTCTTCCAGATGATTATCGGAGATAATGGGTTCGTTTTGATCGTACAAAAATTGATGAAATGTGGGCTGCATTTTTGCCGAAGTAATATTCTCGGCAAAAGTTTCCGGTAGTTCCATTAGAAGCAAACCTGCTCCTCTGGAACCAATCCAGTACCGTTGTTTACGGTCCTGATATATTTTCCAGATGTTTTCGGTTCCTCTTCTCTGATTAGGAAAAAATTGCCGGAATTTTGTCTTTGACAAATCCCCATCCGCAGCGGGCAACAAAAGATTTATCCCACCTCCCCAAGTACCTACCCAGATCATTCCCTGGTCGTCTACCAGTATAGATAAAATCGCTTTACCTGCAATTGAATTTTTACGTTTTTCATCTACCAGGAAAGAGGTGAAGGTTTCCGTTTTTGCATCGAAAACGTTTAATCCATTTTCAGTGCCAATCCATATAGCCCCATTTTTATCTTCGGTAATAGTCAGAATTTCATCATTACTAATACTTTTTGGATTACCCTGGTCGTGTCGGTAGGTTTTCCAAACACCACTGCCTTGGTGAAACTTGGTCAGACCACCTAACCGGGTACCAATCCACAAATTATTTTTACTATCTAAAAACAAAGATCGAATATTACTGTTTTCCAGACCTCCCGGAATCTTCGGCTGGCCGGCCCTGTATATTTTTACTTTGTTTTCACCTTCGTAACGAAACAGGCCATCACTGGCACCAATCCAGATAAACCCCAGCTCGTCTTTTATAATTGAATTGACGGTATTTCCCGGTAGTCCACTGGTATTATCAATCGTATTAAATTGGATGTTATTTTTTAATTGGCCGTAGAGTGGACCATTTGTCAAGAGCAGACAAAATATCAGATAATAAAAAGTCCCGTAAAATAAGGATTTCATGAGGTTTTATTGAGTATAGAATAGGGAAGCAATCATACCTTTCGATTTATGAGGCTTCTTCTATTTCTATGCAATTGCTATACCAAGCTGCTTGTGTGACGTTCGGGGGGAGAACATCTTATTTTCTGGGATTAAATTTTACCCTATTTCGTGCTTCAAATTGGTAATAACGGCAGAAAATTCTGCCTGAATGGCCAGTGTTTTATTTTTCGCGTACCAAAGGTGAAGCTGTTTTGAGGTGTCTTCCTTTTGGATTTGCTTTTGTTCGTCATCTTTCAGCTTATTCAGTTGTTCCTTACCCGCCAGTACTAATTGTTGGGCCTCCTCTGGACGTGGTCCCCAGGTTCCGAGAACAGCGGATGTTTGGGTATTCAGAATAATAACTTTAGGGATAGACCGGCCACCATCTGTCAAAAAGGAATCGATCACGGGTAAATTTTGATCCCGTAGAATAAAACGGAGGGTTATCTTTTTACTCGTAGAAGCCATCTGATGTAAGACCGGAATAATCTGCGCCGCATCTCCACACCAACCTTCCGTTATGACGATCCAGGTAAGCGGTTGGTCGATTTTTTTCAGCAGCATTCGGGTATCTTCGGTTATACGATTCTTTTTATCCAGCCGTCGCATCCGCGCCATATTCAAGCTGGTGTAGTTGAGCATCTCCACGGAATGGTCGGGGCCCGTACTTTTTCTTTCCGCAAATTTTTGCTCAATTAGTTGCCGGTAATCTTCGTAAGTATAAGCGTTGGCAATGATGGTTTTTTCCAGATATTTCATATTTTTCTATTTGAACCTAACAACGTGATCAGCTCGGATTATGTTGCAAAATTTACCGCGGTCGAGTGCAGCCAGCAGCTTCCTGCCACCACCCATCTCTCTCTAATATCCATGCAAATCCAGTACACTACTATCAACCATATCCATCCACAATTTATTCTTTTTCAAAATCATTTTAAAATGCGCCAGTTGATCCGGGCTGACAAAAGAGATGGCTACCCCCGCTTTCTCCGCCCGGCCCGTACGACCGATGCGGTGAACATAATCTTTGGGTGAACGGGGCAGTTCGTAATTGACGACGCAGGGCAGCGCTTCGATATCAATTCCCCGGGACAGCAAATCTGTCGCTACCAGAACGGGTGTTATCCCTTCTTTAAAATCCCGTAACGCATTTCGTCGGGCCGACTGACTTTTTTTACCGTGAATGGCCGAAGCTTTAACTCCGTTTTTACGAAGCTTATCGGCTACATTATCGGCCTTATAGCCGGAAGAAGTGAAAACCAGTATTTGTGAATAAGCATTACTTTTTGCCAGATAACGTAGTAGCGGACCCTTTTTATCGTCGGTAACCAGATAGCTGGATTGTTCGATGAGTTGAAGATTTACCTTATCTTCTACGGACAGATTAATGGTAACCGGGTTGGACATCAGCACAGCCCGCAGGCCATCCAGATCCGGACTCAGGGTCGCAGAAAAAAGAAGATTCTGTCGTTGGTCCGGTAACATCGACAGGATTTTGTTCATCTCTTCTTTAAAACCCAAATTCAGCATTTTATCTGCTTCGTCCAGGATCAGGGTTTCTACGGCGGATAATTCCAGTGCTTTGGAACTAATCAGATCCAGCAATCTTCCCGGTGTGGCAATCAATACCTGAACGCCGTTCATACCCATCATCTGCGGATTGATGGAAACTCCTCCGTAAACGGTTACAACCTTTATATGATTCGACATGGCTTTGCTGAACAGCTGAAAAACTTCCCCCACTTGTACGGCCAGTTCGCGGGTCGGGACCAGGACCAATACCTGGGGTTGCCGGTTTTTGGGAGGGGAGCTGCGTTGTAAATTGACCAGGACGGGTAAGACAAAACTGGCCGTCTTTCCCGAACCGGTTTTGGCAATACCTAAAATATCTTTCTTTTTAAGAATGGCGGGAATCGCTTCCACCTGAATCGGGTAGGGTTGTTGATAGCCGTGGTCGGTCAGTGCTTCCACGAGGGTAGCGGGTAAGTCTAGTTTGGAAAAAGTCATCGTACAAATTATAGTTGAGTGACAAAGGTAACGGAATTTGACGGATGGTTTTTTATTTTACAGAAATACAAAATTCCTTATCTTCGCCCGTCATAACTTATACTTTAATTAAAAAAAGATCACTAATATGAATACCCGTAACTGGATCGCCTTCGTACTCATTTTACTCTCTCTGGCTTGTCTGTATCCCGGACTATTTCAGCCCGTTATGAGTATTTCGATTATTCCGCGCCTGCCACTCGTGGGAGAAATCACCCTTTACGAAAGCACCCAAAGTATTCTCAAAACCATTGAGACCTTATACTCGAATGGCAATCAACTGGTAGCGGTATTAATCCTCTTATTTAGTGTGGTGGTTCCAATCATAAAAGCACTCATCTTACTGGTCGTGATTTTTACGAAAAATCTAAAAAGCCGAAAAAAATTATTTGACTTTGTTCGGGTGATTGGAAAATGGTCAATGGCCGATGTTTTCGTCGTCGGTATTTTTCTGGCTTTCTTGGCCACTCAATCAAATGATGGTTTTCACGCTGAAATCCATACGGGATTTTATTATTTTCTGGCCTACTGTATCATCTCTCTGGTAGCGATTCAGGTGATGAAGGTGGAAGAGCAATAAGTTCTCTAAAACTTTAACAAATAATAATGAAACAATTTGTTTCTTTTTAAGTTAATATAATATATCTTTACCCCGACAGCAGATAGACAACCGAAACGCAGTCCACTACGTCCACCCGTAGCGTTTCATTTTAACGTCTTATAACACCCAATTTACAAATCTGTATTTTACAGGTTAGAAAGTCCACCACTTTTTTATTCGGGTACTCAACCCCGAATCCAACGACGAGGGTTTTGATAGTATCAGATCAGCAGGAAAAATTGTTCCGGACACAAACCGGCAACAAATAATCCAGCTGTGCTTCTATCAGGGCACTACATTCAACGTACTATTTGTAAAACAAGTAGCGGTAGGGTGATGCTTTATACCAGCTCGCCGCAGACGCTGCGTTGTACTCCGAACCCCGGCAGTACTTAAAATTATATTGTTATGTATCTAAATGTACACAGCTTTTTTAGCCTTCGCTATGGGACTTTGTCACCGGTACAATTGGCGGAAGCAGCCAGTGCCATTGGTTTGAAAGAACTTATCCTGACCGACATAAATAATACCTCTGGTAGCTACGCGTTTATTCGTGCTTGCCAGCGAAAAAATATAAAACCAATTCTGGGAATTGAATTTCGGCGTGATCACCGTTTTCTTTATCTCGGTATTGCCCGCAACGAAGAAGGTTTCCGGGAACTCAACCACTTTTTGTCCACCCACTCACTGGATCATCTCCCGCTGCCGGACATTGCTCCCAAATTTAAAAATTGTATCATTATTTATGACCGGCTGATCAAACCACTTGACCGCTTCTATCCCTCCGAATACCTGGGAGTACGCCCCGAGTTTGTTCATCGGCTCTTTCAATCACCCGTCAGAAAAAAGTTGAATAAACTGGTGGCCCTAAGAACATTGACCTTTACCAATGAAGATGGAAACAAAGTTCATAAACTGCTCAGAGCCATTGACTTAAATACTTTAATCTCTAAATTAAAACCAAGTGAACACGCACCTGCGACTGCGCATCTGGATGTGTCCGAAAAGCTCATGGTTCCCTACGCCGCCTACGTACCGCTATTGGATAATACCAAAAAAATTCTTGCCAACTGTGCCATTGAGTTAACCGTCGGACCCGACAATAACCGCAAGACTTTTACGGGTAACCGTAGCGACGATTTGGTGCTACTCCGTAAGCTCGCAGTGAATGGCTGTCTGCGTCGCTACGGAGCAGAAAATCAGGCCGCTGCGACCCGGGTTGAAAAAGAATTGAACCTGATTGATCAGATGAATTTTGCGCCCTATTTTTTGATTACCTGGGACATTATCCGCTACGCTCAAACGATGAACTATCACCACGTAGGCCGGGGAAGTGGTGCCAATTCCATCGTAGCTTATTGCCTTGGTATTACGGATGTTAACCCGCTCGAACTGGATCTTTACTTCGAACGGTTTATCAATCCTTACCGGAGTTCACCGCCGGATTTTGACATCGACTTTTCCTGGGATCAAAGGGACGATGTGACGGATTATATTTTTAAACGCTACGGCCGGGATTATACGGCATTGCTGGCGACTTATTCCACTTTTAAAGGCAAGTCCATTTTACGGGAGTTGGGAAAAGTTTTTGGTTTGCCCAAAGAGGATATCGACCGGATGATTCGTTACCCGGAAGAGGAGGCGCGGCAGCACCGGCTGGTTCCGTCGATTCGTCGTTACGCGGCGATGATGGAGGGATTTCCAAATCATCTTTCTATCCATGCGGGTGGGGTGTTAATTACCGAACGGCCGATCCATTATCATACCGCTTTGCAGATGATGCCCAAAGGGTTTCCGGTGACCCACTTCGATATGTATGGCGGGGAAGACCTGGGTTTTCATAAGTACGATGTTCTCAGTCAGCGGGGTATCGGACACATTAAAGACGCGGTACAACTGATTAAAAAAAACCGGGGATACGGCGTAGATATTCACGCAGTGGAAGAGATCAAAGCGGATAAAAAAGTACAGCAACAATTAGCTTCCGGTCATTGTATTGGCTGTTTTTATATTGAGTCTCCCGCGATGCGTGGTCTGCTGACCAAGTTACATTGTGCGGATTATGTGCACCTGGTCGCAGCCAGTTCGATCATTCGTCCCGGCGTTGCCAAGTCGGGGATGATGCGGGAATACATCAAGCGTTTTCACGAACCCCATTCTTTTGACTATCTCCACGAGACCTTTCAAAAACACCTCGGTGAGACCTTTGGAATCATGGTTTATCAGGAAGATGTTATGAAAATTTGCCACCACTTTGCCGGATTAGAGCTCGACGAGTCCGATGTACTCCGGCGCATCATGACGGGTAAGAAAAAATCCTCGGACGCATTTGAACGGTTAAGAACTAAGTTTTTTGCTAACTGTAAAGAAAGAAATCATCCCGACGACCTGGCCATGGAAGTATGGCGGCAGATTGAAAGTTTTAGCGGTTACTCTTTCTGTAAGGCGCATTCGGCGAGCTACGCCGTGGAGTCGTTTCAGAGCTTATACCTGAAGGCATACTATCCACTGGAATTTATAGTGGCGGTCATCAATAATTTTGGTGGTTTCTACAAAGCGGAATTTTACTTTCACGAAGCCCGGATGCAGGGAGCTACTGTCCACGGTCCCTGCGTCAATCACAGTACCTATCTGACGGATATTAGTGATAAAGATATTTACATGGGATTCGTTCATATTCATCAACTGACCCGGCGCTTATCAGCCATGATTGTTGCGGAACGTAAAAAACAAGGTGATTTTAAAAATATGACCGAATTTGTTAATCGCATTGACGTTGCGCCGGATCAACTGGAAATACTGATCAGAGTAGGTGCTTTCCGTTTTACGGGTATGAATAAATACGAGTTGATGTGGGAAAAGAACCGGGTGCATAATCCACGTCTCCGGCACCGTTCCGACCCTGCACTTTTTGTGGCCGCCCACGAATCTTTTAAGCTTCCGGAACTGGAAGTAGACGACCGCGCCGAGTTAAATGATCAACTGGAGCTGATCGGCTTTTCGCTGGATACTCCTTTCGCAACGGTTGCTTCCAATGATTGTAACGACCAGCAAATTTTAGCCCGTAACCTGAAAGACCATACGGGAAAAATAATAGAGATCCTCGGATATTTTGTTACCAAAAAACCAGTTCGTACCAGCAATAAAAAGCTGATGAATTTTGGTACCTGGCTGGACCGGGAAGGTCGCTACTTTGATACAATTCATTTCCCTCCGGTGCTCAAAAAATTTCCGTTGCAGGGTAGGGGTTGTTATAAAATCAGGGGACGGGTCGTACTGGATTATAATTTTCCGGGTATCGAGGTGGTTAGTTGTCTGAGGATTTAAATGATACTCCTTTCGCGACGGGAATTAGAGGAAGATGGTAATGCTGCTGGTTAGGGTTTTCAACCTACCTGCAAAAGAGAAAAGTTTCTTCTGTATTTTTTAAAAAGTGCTGTAGTTTTTTTCTGTTAATTGAACAACTTAGTTGCTGATTACTGGCTTACTCGACCGTAATTCCTACTTTAACCAATGACATAAAATTTACATTTTTAAAAAGTATGCTATAAAACTGTTTAAGAATAAAATACGAAATTTCGCCTTAATTTTTTATAAAAAAATAACAGTCAGACGTTTCGTAGAATAAAATTTACTTCTTTTAATATTCAACGATTCAACGATTCAACATTAAAATAATGCGTTCCATACTCCACCTCGACCTCGACAATTTTTTCGTTTCCGTAGAACGACTTCGTAATACCGCATTTTGTGGTAAACCCATCATCATTGGTGGGGTCAGTCACCAGGTGCCCGGCTATCAGCATCGGGGGATGGTCACCTCCTGTAGTGACGAAGCCCGGCGTTTTGGTGTACACCCGGCGATGCCCATAAAATTGGCCCGGAAACTTTGCCCGGAAGCAATTTATCTGAGGGGTGACTTTGATACATACCAAAAATATTCCCGCCTGGTGACGGAGGTAGTGGCCGATCAGGCACCCATTTTCGAGAAAGCCTCCATCAATGAATTTTATCTGGACCTTACCGGAATGGATCGCTATTTTGGGTGTCAGCAATGGTCGGGAGCATTAAGAAAAAAGGTGAGTAAAGAAACGGGACTGGCAGCCTCATACGGTCTGTCAATTAATAAGTTGATTGCAAAGATGGGAACCACGGAGTCAAAACCGCACGGTGCCTTACACATTGCGGCGGGTACCGAAAGAGCATTTATTGCACCACTGGCCGTCCGGAAAATTCCGCAGGTGGGGCGGGTGACCGAGCAAAAATTACGGCAGATGGGCGTGCAGACCATTAAGGTGCTACGGGATATCCCACCCCGGTTGCTCGAACGGGAATTTGGTAAAAATGGGATTAATCTCTGGCGAAAAGCCAACGCGGTGGATAACCGCCCGGTCGTTCCATACCAGGAGCGAAAAATCATCAGCAATGAGAAAACATTTCAAACCGATACCATTGACGTTGCGTTGTTACGAGCGGAATTACTAAAAATGTTACAGGAACTCACTTTTGAATTACGAAAAAATAGAAAGCTGGCCGCTATGATAACTGTCAAAATCCGGTACGCAGATTTTAATACTTTTTCAAAACAAAAAAAGATGACCCACACGGCGGATGATCACACCCTAAAACCACTGGTGCTTCGCCTTTTTGAGCAATTATACGAACGCCGCCAGCGTATTCGGATGATCGGTATTCAATTTGGAAAACTGGTACACGGACATCCACAGATGAATCTATTTGACGATCAGGCAAAGTCCCTGCGATTGTTGGGAGCCATGGATGGGATCAGAAAACGCTTCGGAAAAAAAGCGATTTAAACGTTTACTAAATTTCAAAATATACGGTCATTACAAGGCAGGATTTGACATAGCTTAGTGAACGTTTGCGTTGGAGAACGTCAGGTTTCGTTTTTTTTTCTGCCAAAAAAATTAACAGAAAACATTAAAATGCAAAAAATAAAAAGATTATTCCAATTTCAAGTAGGGAAATTACGCGATTTTCTTCTTATTGAATCTATAATGTTTTATGGGTGTGTGACAAATTGAAGGATCGAATTAAGGCCAGTTAGCTGGTTGGTCATTAGCCAGTTTGCCCTCTTCTAACGTATTTTACTTATGAGGGAAGCCAACTAGTAAATTTTGTTCTCCCTAATTTGTCACACACTCATGTTTTATTTATGTTGAATGTATAATAAATAAATAGTGCTTTAAATTTTAGCCTGGTGGGCATGAGCAATACATTGTACCTATATTTTCCATCTACCGTAAATAAGTTATTTGCAAAAAATAGTAGCTATTGACCATGAAAATCTGCTATTATTTTACCTGTTCAATTTCTTCGGAGATCATAAATAAAAGGTTGACAAAGTATCAATTCTGTCAACCTTTCAGGGCATTAAGGAGTTCCCAAGATCTAATATTTTATAATCTTTTTTGGGGATAATTTTTGCTGATCGTGGATGATGGTCAGATAATAAAGACCCGTTGCCAGTCCGTCCAGCGAGATACTATTATCCTGCACTAAACCCTCTTTGACAATTCTACCGTAGCAATCCACCAACTGGATTTTTGCGGTATTAAAATCAGCACCTTTCAGAAAAATGGTTTCTCCAGCCGGATTGGGATGCACCGAAAAATCAGTTTGACTAAGATTGTCCGTACTAGTTGGAGTGCTGGTGTAGGTAAAAAAATGGGATACGGTATCACCATTTAATATACCATCCGCCCGCCAGGTTCCCGAAGGTTCGTTTTCCGAAAAGGCGTAAGAGCGATAATTCCAATACCACCAATAGTCGTTTTCGTTATCAAAAGATGCGAAGCTGGCGTATAGCGAATTATCCGGACGGTGAAGATTTGTTATAATTATATCACCCGCTATGTAGTCCGTAAAGTAGGCACCGAGATGTATGGTATCACCGGTAACGAAATCGTTTTTAAGCGCAATAATTTCTTCTGACTTTTCACAGGCTACTACGGGTGCGACTCCATGGGTCAGAATTGCATTTACTTTGGGAGCAAGGTAGTCCCGTTGTACTTCCCACAAAGAATTCTCGTTTTTATTGTTACACTCTCCCTGATAGGGATCGAGTAGTTTAAAGCTTTCGCTGTAATATTCTATGTGTAAGTGGGGCCCCGTGGAAAAACCGGAACTGGCCACCACTCCGAGGTATTCTCCCCGTTCTACCGTGTCCCCTTCCTCCTTTGTCGTCAGGCTATTTTTTTTCAGATGCCCATACCAGATGATGGAGCCATCGGCGTGCTCAATATAAACGGCATTCCAGGTTCCTTCGGGCGTACAATTATCGTCATCGTTTCCATCTTCTTTTAATAAAATGGTTCCAGCGGCCGAACTGACCACGTGGACCAGATCATTATCCACCAGATACCACGCAAAAGGAAAAGTAAAAAAGTCGGTGCCAAAGTGGCCATTGTAAGATTTTTTCAGGCAATTATAATCCCGTATGCCATTACCATTATTATGATCAAGATAGGCGGATACCCCAAAATAATTGTGAAATCCAGGAATGGGTTCGGCCAGCACGAGTGGAAAAGATAAATCATCCACCACGCTTTCTGCACCATTTAATTGGTTTTGGGAGCCGTATAAGTCTCTTTTTTCTATCAACTTTTGTTTAATTGTTGCCCGGTCGGATGCTGTCAGACAGGGAGCAATGTGACTCTCCTGATTTTTTCCAAACCCATTTTGCTGAGCGGGAAGAAGTACTGGAAAGAAGAGAGAGAAAACTAAGAATTTAATAAAATGTGTCATCGGTTAATGTTTAAATATGGGAAAGTTTGTTTCGTATTTCAAATGTAAAGATAAACGGAGATTAAGGAAACGGTAAATTTAGATTTTGACGTTTTTCGGACGTACTTTTTTCCACCACCATAAAAATACACCCAGGCTGAAAATTCCCGATAACCAAAACATAGCCGACGTCACGATGGCCGCTCCCCGGATACCATAATGTTGTAACGCCCAGTAGCTGCCCGTTACGTTGATTCCTAAAATAATGAGCGATAAAAATGCGTTCGCTTTTGGAAAGCCCAGTGTGGGCAGCATATTGCCCAGGGGCGCACGCATCAATAATCCGCCCGCAATTCCAACGGAAAAGATGCGCATCAAATCTTCCTGTTCCTGGTAAGCAGATCCAAAAATCATGACGACCCAACCCGCACCAAAATAGAAAAATAGTAATATACTTACGCTGATAGGAATAAAAACTTTCAAGTAGTTTTTGTAAAAATTCATTACAAACTGCGGATTTTTCTCCGCGTTACGAGCTACTTTTACTGTAAAGGTGGTCATCACCGCCAGGCTTAAAATGATCAGGTTGAGTGGGATAATACTGGCTACCCGGTATTCGGCAATGGCGGGGTCGGGATCGGCCAGGATATTACCGATCAGCAAAATATCAACCGCATACAGTAATTGGGATAAAACCGTTCCCAGGCTGGTATAAAAACCGTATTCAAATAATTCTCTGGTATTAAATGCAAAATAAGTGTTTGAACGTTTGTCTCCCAGGTTTAACCGAAACCAGTAATAAATGCCCAGAACCAGTGGAATAGTTACCAGGCTAATAACGTATCCCATTCCACCAAAAAACCAGGCCGCAGAAATATTTCCCACCAGAAAAAAGCAACTCAGCGTAAGTTCCAGTCGTGCGTACCAGCCATTGCGATGCACCAGCATACAGTACGCGCCCACACTGCGGAAGATCAATAATCCAAAAAGTTGGAAAACAAAAATCAGCAGATAGGGTAGAGCGTCCGGTAGTTTTTGGGTGAGAAAATTGGCCATCAGACAAGTAATCAGAAAGATGACCAAAGAAGCCAGGAGCCCTCTTTTCAAGGCAAAGCGGACATAATATTTTTTTTCTATCTGTCCACTTCTGGTGGCACCATACCGAATCAAACCGGGTAAAATTCCGCCACCCACAAAAGGAAGAATAAAAGAAATAATGGCCAGCGCATAGGATAGATTTCCGTAATCACTCTTCGTCAACAGATTGACAATACTTAGATTGACGATAAAATTGGCCAACCGGGCAAACAGGGTCGCCAGAAATACCTGGTTGCCTTTACCCGTATTGAACGCACCGATAAAATCACGAATAGCCAAAGGAATAGGGTTAATAGGAAAAAATAATAAATTTTTATCTTACTGGACTCGTTTTTATTTGTAAGCTAAAAAGTTGATGTCAGGGCAATCTAGAAATAAGGCATTGCCCGTAGCCGTCAGGCTAAGATAGATTTCAGAATTTATTCTTAATAATTAATTTCGCCTTTTTTTTAAAATCGCTTTCTCGTGGAAAATAATTTTTGATGATTGTTAATCAGCAGAATTTTCCTGTTTGAGTAATATTCCGACCTTGAGCCTGCCTGCCAAGGCACGAAGGCAGGCTTTTTTCCATTCGGTATAAGCGAACGATCCCGAAGGGTGACGTATGACAATACGTTAAGTGAGAGCACAGCGAAAGCGATAGTGTGAGCTGGCAAAATGATAAATGAATAACAAGTGACTGATAAACAATTATTTAGAATAAAAAAATAATCTACCAGCGAGTTTATTCGTTTTGATATTTTATTAATGAAAGAACGATCTCGAAGAGTCGAGCATGACAATGCGAGAAGTGAATGAACCGCTGAGCGGATGGGTCAGCAAATTCGAAAAATGCGACAGGCGGCAGATTTTTTCTATTAACTGAATACCCTAGCCAATAGCAAAACTTTAATCACCGCTTATTCCACTTCGCCACCCTTCTTTCAAAAGACTTTTTACTAAAACTCCATTGCCGGATATTATGTCCCTTTTCGAGTTTTGCCTCCAGTTTCGGATCATTGATAATATTACTAAAAAAATCAAGACCCGTCAACTCCTCGATCTCATCAATCGGAATTGCATAAGCTTTCAGCGGATCGACACTCACCTCATTTGGAATTAAAAAACCGATTGCCTTGATCTCCGGTTCGTCCAGATCCAATAGTACCTTATAATACTGATCGGGTACCGAAACCCCGTTGCCACCGATTTTTTCCCGGATTTCTCCGGTCAGCACCGGTCCGGTGACTACGTATAAACGACCAAATTTCTTGGTCCAGTAACGGGTAGATTCTTCCAATTCCCGCCAGATACCGCCGTTAAAATTACGAACCTGCGGACTCATGTTTGACAGATAAAAAGTCTCCGACATCGCTTTGGCACTAAAGGTCATATCACCCGCCGGCACCAGATGCCCCCGATCATAACCACTACCCCGATAATCCCGCTTGGAGGCAGAACCTCTGGACACCCTCGGATCGGGACGAAAATTATCCTTTCTCTTAGCATTCGGATATAAATTTTCCCGCGTCAATTCGTAGGCGACCCACTCGGGTTGCTCGTGTTCCTCCACGTAAGAAAGCGCGTAGTAACTGTGTTTGACCACTTTTCCCAGATTGGTGGTAGGCAAAACCGCGTCCGCCACCTCCGACACATCGGCCGGTTCACCGGGCCCACGGGGACCCTGGTTTTTATTAGATTGTTTTTTGGAAGGTTTTGTCACATTCTCTATGGCATCTTCCAGCGATAAATCCTGTCCGGTAAAGGTATTAAAAAGCCATAATAATCCCGCTCCGAGAATAACGAAAATACCCACTTTGGCCATCAGACCATTACCGCCCTTCACCGAGCCTCGATTGGAATTATAGTTCGACATAATTTTTTGATATAAATGCTATGCTACTATGGCTAAACCAACAGGTAGCTTTTTAAAAATAAAAGCTTGTTTAAGACCTAACAAATATAAAATAATTGTTGGATAAGTTAATCCGATTTTATCCAAAAGAGCGGTTATCTACATCGACTAGGTCATAGTTTCAGTTATTAAAAATATTTAATGGGTTGATTTACAATTATTTGAGTACGCTATATTCTTTGTCATTCATTTTCATGGAACAAGTTTTCTGAAAATTTACTAAAATTTTAAAGCAAATTATCTTTTTCAAATATGCAATAATGTACTGTTTTTCTTCTTTTTTCCATAAAAAATTCTTTAAGTTTGCTTTTGTAGTATCATAGGATAGCATAGCACTAGGTGTAGAACCTACACTTAGCAACTATAATTGTAGACATAAAGTATAGCATGACCACCATTTTCAGGAAGATCAAAGAGTTAGAAGATATTACCAGTTTTTCAAAGCACGAACAACTGGTCAATGGAATAATTAATGCCATCGACGAACGCATTGTCATTCAGGGAAGTATGCTGCCCTCCGTTAATACTATGGTAAAAGAACTTGGCTTTGCCCGCAAAACGATTGTGAAAGCTTATGACGATTTAAAGGGACGGGGATTGGTAGAATCAAAAAACCGACTGGGTTATTTTGTGGTCAATGAGGCCACCGACCAAATCATGAAGGTCGCCATCCTACTCTACGCGTTTCATCCATTTCAGGAAACATTCTATAATAATTTTAGAAAAGGAGTTGGCGAAAATATCCAGGTAGATGTTTTTTTTCACCATAATAATATTGAAATTTTTGAAACGATACTCGGTAATATTGCGGGAAAATATGGCATGTACGTCATCGCCCCTATCCCGCATCCTCAATCCGTTAAACTACTCAACAAAATACCCCGGACTAAATTACTGATCGTGGATCGCTATCAAAAGCTGGAAGGAATATACGCCCATATTACCCAGGAATTTGAAATAGCTACTTATCTGGCTCTAAAAGATTTGGAATCCAGTATCCGAAAATTCAGACAGTTGGTTTTATTCTTTAAACCCGACTCCGATTATCCGGTAGAAATACAACGTGCCTTTAAAAAATTCTTACTGGAAACAAATATCAAAGGAGAAATCCGTAGTCACTACGAACCGGGTAGTTTAGAAAAAAGTACGGTCTATTACACGATTGGAGATGGAGATTTGTGGAACATTCTCAAAGATGCTAAAAACGCCAATTACGAAGTGGGAAAAGATATTGGTTGCGTTTCTAATAACAATAGTCCCGTAAAGGAAATTATTTGCGGCGGTATCACCACTTTTTCTACGGACTTTGAAGTTATGGCTCTGGAAGCTGCTCAATTTGTTAAAGACAAAGTACTAATCCAAAAATCGATTCCCAGCCAACTGATCCGCCG
>JAUKWC010007775.1:0-62543 GCA_032356245.1 Endocladia muricata | reverse complement strand
AAAGAACTCGATATGCCAATCACGCCGACGAAAGTCTGGAACGCCCTTCAAAGCGCCGGAGCGAAGGCAGCGGCGCAATGACGAAGTCCCTTCTTGCGTTTGCCCTCGGCGGCTGCAGTCCTGTACCGGAGTTCAGCATCATGAGGGACCTCGTCAACCACAGATCTTGACTGTCCACATTGACGAGTCTCGGCAGGAGCTTGCTGAGCTAACGAACAAGGGGAGGGCGCACGACCAATGGGCCACTGGTTTCAAAGTACGGGCCAACGACTATGAATAGGAGTTATCGTAAGCGCATGAAGAGCATGTCGAGGTGCCGGTGGTCCAGAAAGAAACACTCTTCGAGGTAAAGCGACTGAGTTCCTAACTCGGTGATGTCAAGCAAGACTACAGGAGTCTACACGTAGCTTTCCCGATTTCCAAAGGTACCCATTTGGCTACGCTACTTGCGATCAGCGAGTGTCGTTACAATCGCAAGACAACAGCACAGCTGGGGGCGAAGTCAATTTGTGCTCCTTGGGCGGTCGACAAGCAGATCCTAAAAGAGTGCGACAGTGAAACTGTTGAGATGGATACGACAAGTTCTCCTCGATTTCGGGACTAGAAGGGCCCTAATGTGTGGTGTTTGGCTAGAAAGCTCTCCGCAGATGAATAGAAGCCTGTCGTGCCGATTTTATCGATGGTTCTTGCCATTTGTAAAGTGCACTACATATGTTCCTACGACGATGCGACAGGGAGTCTGAATAGAACGATGCGTAAGAAGAAGATCCCTTCGAACTAGTCATCTTCATTTTTGGACGCCGAGTTTTGCTGTAAGTACGACGAGGGTGCTTCCGCAGCGATGGCACTACTTGCAAAGATGAGGCATTGAATCTTTGACCTCGTGGGCGCGCGGAAAAAAAATGTTCGCGATATGCTGTTTCAGTGCCGTAGGTATTTCATTTTTAGGTCACGGAAAATCTCGTTTTTATCGGGCAGTAACCGAGCAAAATGCCCATACCGGCAGCTTCGAGCCGTGCGGGGACTAGTCAGCTCACATGGAGAGAAAATCAGACCAGGTTTTCCACGATGACGACTCACAAAGGCCGAGGATCTGCGATACAATGACTACTCTCCGCGGAGTGTGTGGTCTCACGATGAAGAGTGTGGCACTCTCTCCAACAACTTGTTGGAAAGGCGCGTCTCCGACAAGTTCACGCGGTTCGATGCTGGCGTAAACAATACTTTCGTATACGGCGGTATCTTGCAGCAGCAAGCCTGTACCTGAGGCTGGAAACAGTAATATTTTGATTCAAGCATACTGGATGCCGAGAGAGCCACCGCCAATGAGCCCCGTACTTGACGTTTCCCTAGTACCCGTCGCTGGATAGAACCTAAATAGCAGGCAACGTTTGCAAAAAGTTTTGTAGCGCTGTTCCGTAGAATATGTTTTCGTATGGTCGTACGACTCAGGGGGCGTTGTTTGAGACAGAAGATGGTAGGACGGGGCTGTCTGGTAAGGAAGATGGCGCGGGTTTGAGAGTTGAAGGCTATTAGCTAGACACGAACGAGGAGAGGGTACGTGAAGAGAAAATATTTCGTTCGGCGATAAGGAATATGTCGTATTTGGACATCATGTCGAGCATGCTCCGCTCTGTCGTTGATTGTTCCGTAGGACGTGAAGACTCTAGCAACGGACCGTTTGGAAACCTCCAATGTCGCGGTTAGCTCTTCACGGACTTCGGACATAACTGTGCATAACTGGCCGCGCAAATTTGTTTGATCAGAGGACAAGTATCTGCTTGCGCCGAGAAAAAGTTGAGCGTGGCGGACTGGAACTGAATGGGAGTAGCTCAGTACACAGAGCGCGGGGCCCATATTGTCAATATGAGTGCATAGTCCAGAGCGTACCCATCGAAGGGGATAGTTCAAGTAGAACTGATCCATCAGCATGATCTCTGTATAACCTAATCCCATAGATCCGCAAGTACAGTCGGCAAAGCTGAGGAGGCACTGTGGGGATGCGTAATGTTAAATGCATTGTGTAAGCATTCGCAATGATAGCAGGAGGCCTGCACAGCCCACGATCAGGAAAGATGCAAGCGAAACGCTCCCGTCTATGCCTCTCGAAGAGTGGGATGGAACTTTCTGGGCGAATCAAAGTCTGGTCTCGAGACCACAGCAGGCACACATTCTCCAACCTGTCACGGCCAGCGCAGGTTGATGCCATAAGGCTCGTGTAAGGACCTACTGAGTACGAGGTAGGATCACTGTTCCAAAATCGTGTATACAAGTGATAAATTCAAGCTGACCAACTCACATAGCGTGCATAGGACCCTTGTGTCACCGGGCCGATGCACCAAGCTGAAGCGCTCTCGAATCGGCGTGCTGACACTGCTACATGCATCAATGAGCTGGATTAGAAATTCATACGTTGGGTCGAGGTGATTGACGATGATGTCGGGATCATAGTCGTTACTGGAGAGCCGAAAGGTGACATGAGCGTAAGCACTATCGATGGGAGCAATTGTGATGATTTCACTTGTGCGAACAGAATGGCGTAGGGGAGCTCGCCGCGGAGAAATTCCAGCAGGACAGCAATGCCCTAGTCAGAAGGCTGGGGAACAAAGGAGATGAGATGTGGTAAGCATTTAAGTGTAGTGACTGGAGCTTAGCGGCGCCGAGGGGTCCTTCCCCATCCTCAACACGCGGCATCGGGAGGGTTCACAGGCGAGCGATTTGCGAATGTATGTTCTGACGCCCTTGCCAACAAGACACGTGCAATGCCCGTCGCTTAAACCCCGCGTGGAGTAGTAGTACCGCGACGTAGTGGGTTGGAGACGATAAGAAGTCCAGGGGCAGCGAAGTGTTTGTACTGCTGGATTCGGCGGACGGTTTCATCCAACACTGTCGCCCTTTGTGTTCGGGCGGAGAGGCAGTCCTACTTCATTATAGTATGAGCGTGTGCATCACTACCGACACGGAAATGATATGGGCCTCCCATCCCGTGGATGGTATCTGCATAATGGGGGAAGAGATAAGACTTCAGGGTTTTCGGCCTGGTCGGTTAGTGGTCTCCAAAGATGTGGAGTATGCGTGTTTCGAACTCTTTCACAAGCCCCTGAAGGGTAACATTCTCCGAGAAGGTGTAATTCTCCTCCGCTCCCTACCTGGAGCTGAGTATTAGAAATTTTGCGTACTAAGCGCAAATGTATGCGAGGCGCACAGAAGGATAGTTCTCATAATCCTGGTCTATGAACCCTACGACAATGACAGAGAAACTGGCAATGTACTCGTCTTCTTTGGTCTCGAGCATACCATGGAGCCCTTCATATGTGTAGAGTGCGTTATGGCAACTGCCTCTCTGGGAGGCGAAAAAGTGGACATATAGGCCCGGATCTTAGAAATATCCATCAATGGCACCTCAAGGTGTGCTGACTTCGCGAATGGTTGCACCCGGGATACATCTGTACAAATCTCTACTGATATCATCGAACACATGCCCCATGAACAGGACGTAAGAATGGAGCCTATGACATATGTAAATTTTGATCGGCTGAAGATGCCTAATTTGAAGTCGTGTAGCGGGCGGACGTGAGAACCGAAATAATTGTTGGGACGAGAATAAGATTGACGGAGTGGGTACACTTCTGCGAAGGATAAAAATCGCCCTACGGGGAAGGTGGCGGGTGTCCTGTACACCTGTGCGACGGCGGCCCGTGCCCAAACCCGCCTCCCGGCCATCGCATCACCGTCGGTATCGACATTGCGATCGAGCGCGGTTTCGCGGACACCGATGGGGGACCGCATGGGGGCTGCTGGGAGAAATCCATGGGAGGTAGATAGAGTCGAGCGTAACTCGCGATGGTGGCAAGATGTCCTCTATTTGTTGTCCGAGCGAATGCGTATGATGCACCTTTCCTCCGGTGTGTTGTCATAACATGTTGTGAGAACCGGGGGACATTTTCATAGTCATAGCTCGGAATCTAAGCATGTCGGGCCTACGAGCGGTTTGGCGTCCAGAGGCCACCACAGGGAGGTCATATTGGATTGCAATTCGAAAGGCCTGGCATGTCGTGCGTGAATGGTCGAAGGATGAATGACGTGAAAGTCTTAGTCGTCCTTGACTCGGAAGATTTGGACATGAAAAAAGGAAACGGAGTTGTGCTGGGGCATTCGGCAGGGTCGTTGGTAAGTAGTGGTGAGGTCGAGGAGGGTAAAATGCACTGCAGAGGCACTGAGGGAGCTGCTCTTCAGAGGGGTGGTGAATCTGCCCGCATAGACATGCACCCGACCTGCAGACAGGTACGTTTCCGACATTCACGAGTCCCAGCGGACAAAGCAGAGTTTTACAACTCACGACCTTTTCTTTGAAGCCACACCAAAGGTAGCTTTGTATATCAGTCCGCCGAAGAAGCTCGATGTGGTGCGTTTCGTAACTCGAAGGGTCATCTCAAGGGCAGTAATACCAGGACTCGGCGTTATCTTGCCCCACTTGCTTGCCTCGCATCTGGACAGGATCATCCGACTAGGCCATTCCGATTTACGTACCGCTGTGGTCCAACAAGAAGGTTGCAAAGAAGGCCAGATGGGGAAGTCATTTGGGAACGATAGCGAGTGCTACAGCGCAAGACATTTTTTATAAGCGATTCCGGTCTCGCATACGAATAGAACAGAACCTATGGTCGGCAAGGACATGGATGATCTCATCAACTATGCAGTTGGCAGCAGTTTTCTCCGCTTCAGGGAAAGAAACTGCGATAGGTTCCCTCCTGAGATTGGTCTTCGTTGCGCTCGTCAGCACATCGAGGGGCACAGAAACAGGAGCAGGGAGATGAGATGCGCGGCAGTCTGATGAGAAAGGTCGTCGCCTTCGTAATGTTCAGCAGGCTATGCGGTGCGTGAACCCTGAGAGGATGTAGGGACGAGCTTGGCCCGGCGCTGTGTCTGGAGTTACCACTGTTGCTCATGTTCGTACGAAGGGCTCGCCTCGGAAGATGAGTGGATCCGAGGCTCAAACTTGCGGCATATATCGACCTGACGCAGAGAGGGCTGCAAAGCGATGGGCTGGCGAGAGGAGTCGGTGAATGCAGATCTAGGACGTATTTAACGGGTGAAGCTGTCTCCTTCTGCGCAGTGTCCAGAAAACATGTGGTCTACTTCCGAGAACACTCGTGTCGAAGAAGTCTGGTGCCGATGGTGTGTATGCGGATGTGATCATCGTCGAATAGGTCCCTGCTGGCTACCCACATGGACGCTGTTGGCTGTATACACGACAAACTATCACGTGAGCACTTGCAGCTAGCACAACGAAATGTAGGAATCACGCTGCGCTGATACTTCTTTAATTGTCATTGAGGTATTCCCGATCTTTCGCCTCTTCTCAGATAGTTTTGGAGAAAGGCGGAAAAAATTGTGATCGCAAGACCTTGCCGCAGTCCCGATCTAGAACGCCGCGGCTCGAAACCCAACCATGTTCGATTTGTGTACGTACCTTGATGCCAACGAAGCTTATTAAGAGATGTTCTTTTTCCATTTGTGGTGCGACACTGTGCGAAGTGCAGGTGAGCAGAGCGACTCTACTTCGCGCCCTACACTGCGCCTATGAGGTTTGTTGGGATGGACAGTCTCGTCAGTCACGTCCAGTTACTCG
Organism: Endocladia muricata; assembly: GCA_032356245.1. NCBI lineage: Eukaryota > Rhodophyta > Florideophyceae > Gigartinales > Endocladiaceae > Endocladia > Endocladia muricata. Next base: position 56,911 of record JAUKWC010007775.1, on the reverse strand, counting down.
ATCCAAATGGATATTCGGGGGGATTCATCGCGGGGTTGGAGACTGCCGAGCCTTGGGTCAAGTGATGCAACTCACTGCGTGTGGTTCGTGGGAGGGAAGGAGGCGCGGGACTTTCGGTCATCGTTGGGTGACACGGTGAAAACGGGAAGGAAGGCTCCCGCTAGATGCCTGGCATGGTCTGTGAGTGACAGTACAGGGAAAGCGGGATCCGATATCGAGAAAAGGCGTCGTTGGGAAAAGACGAAAGCGGAGCATGATATGCACGTTAGTGCGCCGTGACTACTATGGTATAGGTTTGTTGACATGTTCTAAAAGTAAGACCCACTTTACGGCATGGATTCTCGTAAAATCGTGCCAGACGTCCACCGCACGCATCGTGCGTCTCCTATAATTGCAATACGTTCCATTCTCGGCGTTGTTGCGTTCAAAACTAGAGAAAGCGCGGTTGCATAGCCGAAAACGCAGGGATGGACATCCCTATGTCGTCGTACGTCACGCAGTACAACTGTGTTATGAACTATCACAAGTTTTAATGTATCAGTTCGTTTTGCTCGACTTGACCGTCCAGAGCCTGAGGACAGTGACCGGTAGTACCAGAACGGGACGTCCACTCTGTGGAAGCGCAGGTCTATTGAGACTGCACCTCAACGTGCACTAAGACGAAGTCTTAGCATTCTAGCAAGGGACCCACACAACCACTGGGTGGAAGTTCGATTCGAGTAGCGGCAGAACCCCACGTCGGCTTTTTGGATGCCTCGATGCAATAAAACTAGTCTACGAATTGCAGCCTGTCTTCTTAGCCTCGACAGCTACTCGATCTCGTCATAGATTTGGTAGATATGTGCCTTCATGTGTGAAAACATGGAGGCACACACCCCATATCCCAACTCAACACTCATCCTTATTCCTTGTGAAAGAAGACCACGCATCCTCGACAACTTCACTTGGCGACTCCGATTTCGTGCGCTGAAGACAAACTTTTCGCACGAAACTAAACGTGGGCGGCTCGCCTTTGCACGTACTTGCACCCCAACATCCTGCCAACAACCGCTTCACCTAGTTTCTTTGACGTCAACCTACCTGAGCAGATCCCACGTTGTGGCATCGAGGGTTACTGATTTGAAAAACATGCCCGCCGCTCGCTCTTACAGGTGATTATTTCCCTCCCAGACGATGAAATTAGCTTGGCATGTTCAGAAAATCATATGGTTCTTCTCGAGCTGCAGTACCCTTCAATTTCCATGCCTGGCGTGGAGTGTCGTCACTAGAGGAGAAGTACTCACCCTCTCGCACGTGCACATCTCAAAGCGTATGCTCGGGGCAAATAGGAGGCCCATCTCCGACGTCGAGTAATCTCTTCTACACGAAATAGATACTGTAGGTTTAGTCTTCTTGGGAATGCTCACACCGGAGCTTGCTGAATATGGCGACTCAGGCGGGAGCATTCCTGCGACGACAGAACCTGCTGTTTTTCTATTTTCGTGGGGCGGAAATGTTGTTCTGTCTGTTCTGAACACAGGGCCGACCTGTGTCCAGAATAGACAATACGATGTGTCCGCGCCAGGATGATTTCCTACCCATCTGTTATCTCAGAACCAATACTAGATCTTCTCCTTGCCGTCGCTTTCGAATACCGTTCGGAAAGCACTCCGACCCTCGGCTCTGCTCGTTGTCGTCATTCGCCTCGTACTACATTTCCACACACGCGCGATGGTCTCACTTTCCGACGTAGGGACCCGACAAGACCGACATTACTTTTGGGAAACATTCGCTTGCTTCGGAGCCATCCATCCCATTCGAGAACGACTTATTTTCCGGCTCGATTCTACCGCCTCTGATTGCTATCCTCACATTTCCAATTTATGACGTTGCCAACGCTGCCAAAAGTAGAAGCAGGGTTCCTCCTGTAGTGTTCGATGCTGTTTTTCGCACGAAAGGGGAGGATCATCCACCTGCGCACGGTTGACGAGATCATGTGAATCCTGGGATACCCAACAGTCTCTTTTGCACAATTTGGAGACTAACTTTGCATTCCAGAAGACCGTTGCTTCTTCGTACTTGGTTTCGTCGAGAAGTAGCTGCACCCTCAGGTATATATCCGTACGTTCTGCGTCGGAACACAGCTACACCTCCTTTGCAACCACGCTCTTCGGAGACCATGAATAGGTACCACGTGTGCAAACACGTCAAGGTAGCCGAGACTCCTACATATGCTGCCCACGACGTGATACGCAGCAAATTAATACGAATATCTTTCTGCACTCCACGCAGCCTGACATACATCGGTAACGTCCTGAAGACCTGGACGAAGAAGCGATTCTCATCGGGCTCGAGAAAGTCGTCAAGTAGGCCGAAACGTCGGATACTGAGCTGTTCTTAGCTTAAACGCACATCATTATGGAAAGCTCACTGCTCCCCCGTTGGGAAGCAATCCTGGTCCTAAATGCTGCATCGCACTCATGTTATTCCTGCTGTCTTCTGTCGTTACTGGTATCTTGTCTCCAGGCCTATGCAGTTTGGGCATTTTCCTATTCACCTCTTACCGCTCGTCAGCGATAGGAACAGTGAGGTTTTTCGGCCTTCTTCTGCTACTCGAACAGTAGAGAATGAAACTTCGACACTGCATTTCCCCTCACACTCTTTTCTATCAGATCTGAACGAGGAACGTATTCTATAGACTGCACGCAATCAGACGCCGCCCGTTGTATCTGGCAACATCATCCTTTGCTCAACGGATATTAGGGGGAAACATTCGATGCGAAGGGCTTCGTTAGCACTCGTTCAGGCACGGAAACTTGGCGACTATTCCAGCGTGGTCATGCCTGTACATGCTCCACAGTTTCATAAATTTATTTGTATGGCTTGACACGGTGACCCTCATCACTATGTCTACAAAATTGGCCGAAGTCAGGGTAGAGGCCTCTCTTACTGCACTGATGACTGGACCGGGTCAGGCATGAGCCACACACATCAATGGCCAAGAAAACCTCGTCATCTTTTCCCTCCGGCGGGTATCATTCTGTAGGAAAACATTCCTGTTCGTCGAGTCGACACGAAGTTTTGACATGCGCTACATTTTGACCTTCAACCCAAGACACGAGTACCATCTCGAAAGTAGTCGAGACTTGCATATTTCCGATCTCCTCCGTCTTCCTAGATGTAGGGCACGATTTAAGCGGCAGCGGGGCAGAGCAGTCGGGGAGTTTCAGTGATAATGTCTCGCGCGCGTTCTAAACCGACCGCGATGCATGTGAGTGGGACCTAACCTTGCTGGACATACACGTGGAGTTCTTTTTGTTCGAGGAATCAGGTGTCTTAGCGGACTGTAGAAAAGAAGAGGAGTGGTCCACGCACTCTTGGCAAAACACAGCGACCTCGCTGGTATGGTTCTTTTGATCGTCGTAGCATCCATACAGCGTTGCTGTAAAGGGGCTGGCTGTGCTACCGTCGTATCTACTTGATCTACGTTTGCTAAGGTCGTAACACCCAGTGAACATAAGAACCGGAGAAGCGTCTGGGTTCCTTCAATATTCACTTCCTACAAGGGTGCAGCATGATATTCACACCGGTTGGGCTTGACACCTTGGAAGACAGCAACCCTTCTAGGCTGACCACGCGCCAAAATTTACTACCTCATCCATGCTTCAGATTATACCTGCACTCTGGGAGGCCTACAACATCCAGGCGGCACCTTCCACTGACACACAGACAGCTTCTACAATTGACACTACATTTGACGGCCCAGGAGAAGGAATAGAGCCATAAATGAACCTGTATACTGAGTCAAGCACTTCAAGAATCACAACACTAATTTCACTGTGCCTTTTCTGACCGTATACCCACGTCGGCCCACAAACCGTGATGGGATTTGAAACGACAGGTACGGCATGCGTGGTGCTACCGACGGCTTGCGATTGTTGACCTGCAGGCTCCTCCGTTTGGTTGCTCTCCCCATCCTGCGTGTTCGAAATACGCAAGGATTCGTTACCGTGGATGCAGTCTTCCATCAACGTGGAAGGCATTCTAGCAGCTATACCGACCTTTTTGTCCGCCTCCACGTGCTGGTTATGGCGGTGGTGCATGATTTTGTGAACGCCGAGCCTGTCTAGTACCCTTCAATCCACGCATGCCATCCTCTCCAATCTATTGATTTCGAAGATCCTTCTGTCCGTTCCACCGTCCCTGCCTTCCTGGATGACTATCACTTCGCGAGCACAATCAATCAGGTCAGCGCAAAGCGGAGATCCGTCATTATCTGCAGGCGTGCGAATAGGAGCATCGAATTGGCAACACGGCAGCAGTTCTGCGTCGTCCTTGTGACAGTTGCCGACGTTAAAAAAATGGCGCCCGTGTAGGTCGTGAATTCGACTTTTATCTGCCGTGTGCAAAGCAGTGAGTCGTCACCCTTCACCCAAAATGACACCTCTCAGCTTATTGATTCTTTCCCACGAATATGCGTATCTAGTGGCACGCTGCATCGCGACTATCTATCGTAGCTTGGAGTTAGAAACTTTTCTTGCGCTGCCAATCCGGTCGCAATTCTATTCATACATATACGAGAGCGTCAAGCTAGTACTCCTTCCTTGCTTGGTCCGCGCAAGACCTATGCCATAATTTTTACAGATCTGGTCGTACCGTCGTATCTGCAGCTCTCCCCATTAACGTCTCCGCTTCATCGACTCTACCATTAAACTTGCATACTTGGAAGTTGCATGCAACTTGTGACGAGGGCAGGCCTACCTAAACGATTTCTTCCATTGCAGACTTCGCCCTTCCCATCCTCGTACGAGAACCACACTACTTAAAATCCGCCCATGCAGCTGTACATATTCTGGTCCGAATATTGGCTGCAATGTTCCCCCGAACACTCAGAAGGTCTCTCACCTATTGCTGACAGAGAACCATGCCTGGTTTGAATCATGGTTCCACCCAGAGATCTGGACGAAATAGGTGATTCGTTGTAGTGTGGAAGCAGTTTTACCCTTTTTTATCTCTAGTGAACGCAATACGCGACGAATTCGGAAGCAGAACCAGTACGGTGCCCATGAAAGCATCATTCTTCCCGCCGCGAAAAGCATAATAGATTAAACCATGATCACCAGGTCAGACGCGTTACCGGACTCCCCGCCGATTCAATTCACGCGAGTCTCCGTGTAAAGCACTCCGCTTCTCTCATGCCATGACTCATATCACGAGTCTTCAGCTGTAGCAACAGACGAGCAAATTTCTCATAAAAAGAAGCATCAGTCTGTGTACCCATTGGCACTGACCGTGACAGTGCTTACTTTGCTGCTGGTATGACACCAGAATACGACCTTGAGGTGAAGGCATGCATGTATTACGGCGGGTATATGTGCGAAAGTCACGCCCAGATCAACCTGGTACCCACAAAACCTAGAAATCGTTCATTTTATGGGCACGTCTCCAAATATGATCCCAACCTCGTGCAAATGACACAGTACAACCCGCGTAGAGTTAACACTGTACGCATAATCACTTCCCGTGCTCGGGCCGTACTTCTACGACGTCGCGGTCCGTCTCTAGCCCTCTGCATTTCTCAGAATCGATCGTCTCTGACCTGGTTCTATAATGCACTCGTCCCGCTCTTTACTGGGTACAGCTGTGATATTCTGCGGCACAATTAGAAGGTACCGAGAGCACTGCGGCACCTATTCTTTAGCGCCTCTCTCGCGCGTAGTCAGCACGGCGACTTTTTTTGTGCTTCATTCTCGCAGGTACAGGATAATCTGCCGAGATAGATCCTGCGCCGTCACGGGGGATTCTAACGACCCAGCATGAGAGCGACGAATTATTCGTTCGTAGATCCGCACGCCCCACTCTACCCAGACGAACTGCTGTTTTTTAGTCGCAAAGCTAGTAGCATTTCTTTCGATAGGCTGTAGTTATCGCTACAGGCGCCACGACTGCGTCCAGGGCGTGTGCAGAAAGACAATTTCATTCGGACAGCTCACTGCCACACGCCCCTTCTCGGCCTCAAGCCGAGGATCTCGTTCCGAACTTGGAAGCGTCGCGGCAGTATCTTCAGAAATGCCACGGCCCAATATTTTTCACAACAGCGTACATATTTCGGGCTCATGTGGGAGGTATTGGTACGAGTCTGACCATGCCTCCTTCTCGATACCAGTCTTCCTGCCTAGAACCCTGCACAAGTCCGGCTGACTATCGCGCAGTCTCTTGTTGTCATACTGTACAGCCGTTACAGTCGCATAGACTGACCTGTGTCTGAAGAGCACTAGTGTCCTCGCCGTTTCGGCCCGAAAATGTCCACCTGGACGGAGCCTAAACCCCTGTCTAAAGCCATGCACCCTGCCGCAACGACCATCAAGCTATTTTTCCTCTGCTCTAGCCGATCTGTGCACTAGCCCGACGATAATTTGAGCCCTTGGCTGTGATCGGACGAAATAGGTGGTGCGCGGAGTATTGTAGATGCCGTACCTCTGATCGGGAACGTCATGCCCGTATCCAGAACGAAAGATAGTTTCACCACAGAAGTATCTCGAAGACATAGAGTCGCAGGATATCTCTCCTCTACTGCACTAGGGATGCACTGCTCGACTGGAAGCGAAATGACGAAACGAGTGGACGCGAGGTGTAGACACGACTCTTGTCCGGCCGAAGAAGTCGGATGTGGATCGGCATCGGTCCGGAGGCCTCGACCGGCGATGTATAGGCACGTAGTTGAAAGATTGACCTGGTAGTGCTCGTAGTCCGGTATATGCGCCGTAAAATGGAAAAAGAACCGGCGGTAGCGCTCTGCTGATCTTCCCGAGAGAAAAGAGCTGAAAATGGCGTTTCCCAGGGTTGTATCATCAGCATTAACCTACTTGTCCTGTGTCGATATCTTGCAGCGTTCTAGCAACCATTCTCCGCCATAAACGTAGGAAATTACTGGCTGGCACGGACCTCCTCCAACTACTCGTAGATTCACTGGCGAGAGTGCACTTATGGTGCAGCCATTATTCACGATTTGCCCAGCAAAGCCATCAAACCACCAGTACTGAACAGGCCCAATAGGATAGAATTAGACTTGCCGCAAGGTGTGAGACCGCAAATAACCTAGCTGGTACCGTCCAATACGGACTGCATGTCCAGTAGGAGACTGGTGATGACACCTCTGAAACTTCACAGACACGCCGACAATGACTGCAGACATTCCACTTACCATGAGCTTCAGGTGCATGACTGCGATCCAGGCCTTAAGGTTGAGGAATGCCGAGAGCGAAGAGTAATAAGGTTTTCGATTTAGGTGGTGTGTTTCACGACGGTGGATAGAGTCTGCTCCCTCCTAAACACGTACAAACATAGGATCTGTATCATCGGCTCACTTCAGCACGTCCGTCTCAAAGATCGTTCAATGGTGAGCATGTTGTAACCACTCCAAATATCCGCCACCCCTATCTGAAGTTTTAGTTTCTCGTGGTGCTCTTGTAATTGGAACGATGCCCTCAGTATCGCTCAATTTGTAGAGCTTTCGTTTAGATTCGTACTGTCTGATGCTTTCTGCACCCGGGAAGTGATCTTCTAGCTGGGAACGGTTCTTGTAATCGTAGGCGGTCTCCGACAATACGGAGCGAAAAGCTATGGTATGAACTCATAGTGGCGTCCTCGATGCTCAACTTAGCCGTGTACTCTGGAGATGAGTTGTTGGTTCTCAGAACCTCACGCGTCGCATGCTTCTTAAAACTAGCTGGTAAGTCGGTTGCCGTATAGGCCAGGCGTCTGACATAGTTATTACGTTTAGGGATGCGTTTAGCACACTGCAAGTGTTTTTCTTTATTCTGAGCGCATTTTCCGAGAACTGCCAAGAGATTTTTGCGAGTGTGGCGGCGCGAAGCAATTTGCTAAAATTGAAGACTCTCTGGCTATGGTTTTGCCGAACTCTGCTCGTTGTCACACTAGAAGGGGCACGCTCGTGAAATATTTCTCGTCCACCGCCAAAACTTCACCTTTGTCGATGCTCACCTTCATCTGCAGGCACTGATAGAAGTCTGCATACAGCAGCGTTCCAGGAAAGAGGGCATTTGTCTCTCGTCGAGGAGATACGCACTACATGGATATTCTTAGTCTCGTTTCCTTCCTATCTCTCGTCGAAGAGCGTATCAATGGTCACCCCAGTTTCGCTCCCATCGTCATTAATGTGAGCATGTTTGGCATGTTCAGGATGTTGTTCTAATTCTTTCGGCATGCGTCCATCATTGCCAATCAGTGTTATAGGAAGGAGACTACATTTTTTAACGTAGTTTGCAGTACACTGGTCGATGAAGTCAAGGTGAAGCAGATGATGTGACTAGCTAGCGCCCAGAACAGTCGCTCACGCTCTACCTCCTCCCAAACTCCATTCGCTCCACTTTCGGTAAGTACTGTAGCAAACGCACACGGGGCTGTAGAGGTGCGGAAACATCTCGTACTGCGCGGACAAGCTTTTTTCGGGACTCCGTATCCACTCTGACTAAAGCCTGGTCGACGAATTCATTATCTCAGACGGGCCTAGAGAACCGTCATGCGTTTGATTTCCGATTCGTACTTCTACAGCCGTGCAGATACTACCGACGAGCTCACCAGCAGGTACTCCGGTATCCAATACTGTGACTCCGTTTCAGTCACATTCTGTGTGAACTTCCACTGCGATTGAAGCATCGTCGGGCAATTTCGGTCCCCGCCTCGTCGATGACCATTGCCAGGCTATGTCCATTGGATTTTGCGAATAGAACTCGATAATGATGACTGCGCTGATAGAACGTACACACTATTTCGAAAACAAATCTTGGTGAGCTGTACTTGGGGCGGTATTCCCTCCCCAGAATCGTATCACCCGTTCCGTAAATGCACCGAGAACGTTTTCTCATATAAATCACGTTTCGCCGGGTAAAAGTTGCAGATGAGACACGTCCCATCAGTTCCTCATGAACAATGAAAGCAATAGTCTTCATCGGCGTCGAAATCGAGTGAATTCTTACGTCAGTCGCCTAGTCGTGCATGCCCTGCCTGTATCGCCTCAACTGCGAGAGCCACATCCCCAACTGTCGACCACCGCTGGAGAGCATTAGCTGCTCAGTCTCCGCGAGCGGCGTAGAGGAAACGCTCATATTTGCGGGCACATTCTGTTCGTTACCAGATTGATTGGTGATACTCTAAACACTCCTCCCGCTTCTGGTGTTCAGAATAGGGTCTATCAACAACCAATGGCCTGCACCATTTAGGAACTCGTCCATATCGCCAGCGCGGTCACTTCCAGAATTGTCGAATCTGCGCGTCGGTAGGTTCTTGTACTACTACTGCAAGACCAGCAACTTCACCGAATATTCAGGAAAAGAGTTCTTGTCAGGGTACGGCTTCTTAAGCGCTCCTCCTGGCGGATGGCTGGCCGCAGCCGATTAAACGAGTACTCCTTCAGATAGGGAGCTGAGAAAGAACGGCGTGTACGGGGTGGTAGCATTCTGGCACCGCGTGGCACTGGTGTCGAAGAGATACAGGACTGAAATCTTGCCTACAGGCTGATGGGAAATGGTCCCGTCGCTAACAAACTCGTCCAATGCTGTTGGGAGGAAGTTGACATTCCCTTCTATGACACGCATGAGTTTACAGTGGGCCAGACATCCGTGCCAGCTCCTCATGTACGTCTCACCGCCCCACACTACTCCTGTTCGTGGTCGCTAACCTCGTTTTCTGGCTCCATGCGATTCGGTCTCCAGGAACACAGAAAGCGACTTGATTGGCCTGGTGCCCGCACCAAGGATGCAGAACTCAACCTTGGCCACTTGCGACGAGGTAGTGGTCTTCTGTTCGCCGTCTTAGCATATGGAAAGCCGGAGTCCACGCCAGGAACGTTTCAATAGCCTCCGTCTTTCTTGAGTTTGCGTTGCCGAAGCGTTGATGGCTTATGCGCAGCTGTGCTGTAGTCACCGAAGAACCTCGAAAGACGGTGACTACCTCAACCGAAGTGAGGAGGAAACGGGAGGCATTAATGGTGGTGGACCCGTTACACGATTCCAGTTGTATGAATTGTTTATATAGGGGATAGAACGGAGCTCAGAATCTCCATCAATATCATAATCTTCACAATAGGTATGCTCTGCGCCGGCAGTATGGGCACGTTGCTGTGCCTTGAATTTTCATCACATTTCGCCGCGGCGTGGCTTCTTGACTAGCCTGCGCAGACCAGGGAGACAATTCTTTCAGGCTCATGGAGAACGATATACATCTATAAAAAAGCAGGCATGGTGCCAATAGTCCTTCGCATACCGAGGCTCCACTGCACTCTCTGTCTCCGCCGATGGACCAGTCACAAAGCAAATCTGATGCGGTTACCGTTTCGATTTTAGCTCTCAGAAGATAGCACACATTTCGTGCCGTGCTTTGAGCAGGTAACGGTTATCGTATTGTATATCGTGGGGGCCCAGAAAGTATCGAGGTAGTCTGCAAAAATCATTTCAGGCAAAACTATTTGGTGAGACGTGCTGACGCCGTGTTCAATGAAAATGCAGCCAAATATGGCGGGTGGCTCTAAAAAGTTCTATCTCAGAGGTTCGTCGACATTTCTCGTAACTACATTGTGTCTGCCCATCGGTACGACGACTCTTATCGCTGCGGGCTTTCTATTTGCGACTGGCATGATGCCTGACTCGCGAAAGACCGCGACGTCTTTCTAGTAAAGTGGCAGAAGCTGGTGTGAGGATCGTGCTACTTGCCCTACACAGACGTAACTTACTTGAATACCACTAATGCTTTGTCGCCTGTGATACTGGCGAAGTGGTGGATAGTGATCACATTAAACCTCAGAATCTCGAGCATTGCAGTAACTTCCGGTGAGGAATGATCAGCGATGAAGGCTGGTCGACACATACCGGCTTTTCGTGCGTAGATTGACAAAAGAGAACAGCTGCGGTATGCTCTTCACAAAAGCATTAAACGCACCATCGATGGTCTCTTAGTAAACATAGTCACCACCGGTCACACGAATTTTCCGTGCGTCAAGTCAATGACTATTCCTATGACTTGTTCTCAATTACTGACGGGAACCACCGATTAAATCGTAAAAGACGGCACAGGGCGCAATGCTCGACTAAATCGTGCTGTCTTTGTCTATGTTGGGCGTGTGACTGCCTTCAGTGGCGTGACACAGAACTTGAAACGCCCTCCATATCCTTGTAGGTGCCTTTCTTTGAGCTTTGTACGATACCTACTTCGGAGCATCATTACTATCATTGCAGTAACGTCCGATTTCATCTCGAGGGGCACCTCTGCGGCAATGATTATCACTGGATGATCCGTCGTCCAAAAAATGATCCCAGGTATTATACGTCGAGCTATCTTCAAGTAACCAAATATAGCAGTCTTGGAAAAACACTGCCACTCCAGAAGCTGAGGACGGACGACTGTAGCAATTATAATTTCTTCCGGGGCATGAAGGTAGTTGTTTGACATCAAGAAAAGTTGCGAGGCCTGTGGGGTGTAATGACGCTACTGCAGTGTTGAGGATACGGCCGCCCGAGGAGCGGACTTCGACGCTAGTTCGGAGAGCGAGTAGATGCACCAAATGTGAAGCAGCACACTCCTAGTGGACCTGTAATGATTGTGAAAGAGGAGAATCAACAAGAATCAAAGCGATTCCGCTGAAGTATGTGTGAGCTAATGTTGCAGGTACAGCAACTCTTACGCAGCTCCATGGTGAGTCCCCGCGAGAACAAGACAACCAATTCACAAGAGCAACCGGATGAAAGGAATGAGCCTCGTGATCGTACAAAGGCTAGCATCATGACTCCAAATTCTATTGAACGCTCCTACGAGAACAGTATTTTCATCAGCGACTTATTCGAATTGAGGAATGAGCCCATCAAAGTCATATTCACGTATCTATATAACGATAGTGTATGTACACACCTGCCGTATCGCACGTGTTGAAAAAAGTCCAAAGCGTATACGGCACTGTGGACAATCAGATCGTCTTCAACTCCTCAACTACAATCAGCCAGTGAAGAAACCTTCCCGGTAGTTCTCGACGGAACATATAGTGTTGGTCCGTAATGAAATACACTAAGCTCAGCCTTCGTCGGATCTTCGTCAGACATTCTGTTAGAAAGATCATGACAAAGCCCCCAAAGCTTTACAGGGAGGTATGGCAGCCGGATTGTGAAATGATATAATCACGCTCCACCCTTACAGTGTACCTTCCCGTCTGACGCTGAGTATGAAGTTACCACTTTTCGGACCGACGTGTTGAGGAAAATGCCGAAAACATAAGGCACAAAGTTCTTCTCCCAAGTAATTTAGACAGTAGCAACCAGTCCTATTGGAATCTCTGCGCAGAGTATCTGCAAGATAATCAAATATAACCCGCAGGTTGCGAAACTGAGGCATGACTTTGTCAGTTACGAAGGCCTTTTGCAGGAAGATCTATTCACCAGTGTGCTACCAGAGACTCCTCTCCATCACGACATAGAAGTTGACAGGAATGGGTTATTGCTACTCTCAAAATTATGGCTGGTTTCTTTGGCTCAGTTGCATCCAGCGAAATTTCCTGTGGGTGGAAAGATGAGGACAAGGGAGTGAAAAGAAGTCGGTGTCCCCGTTGCGCCTGTTTTATCGCCCAAAACGACGAAGATATGCGTTACCGGGTGCTATTGAAAGTCAGGCGTTTCCTTTCATCACAAAAAAAAAATACACAATTTAGGTAGGATCGCATAAGCTACCTGATTTCAGGCGGAATGGCCAGGTTTTTTCATAGCTAACCCAGAAATCAGCAGTTCAACAAGTCCGAAATAAACAAGCGGATTTTAGACGAAGCCGTAATTTCTACGACCTATATTCAGATCAAACACTGGGCGATGCACTCAGACCGGGCTACCAAACCTGCTATATGCCTGCTGCTTATGAAGATAGTTTTCATGACCACGTCCATGACAGCCCGGTCCTTGGTATGCCAGTTTTGCTCACGTCGGGTACAAATTGTCATACATTCTTGTGGTAGCGAGAAAGTCCATCATAGCTTCGAAACTATGACCTCTGCATGCCCGCGATGAAGTATGATTTTTTTTGGGTTGGTACTGAACTCTCTCCGACCACATCTCTGGAAAGACTGAACTCACGTGAAGCTCAGAAATGTTAATTGGCTGTCGACGTGATGCCCATCACGGATTTTCAATGGCCTGTGGAGTGTCCAACGTTTGACACCATTCCTTGAGGATAATATCAGCAGTTTGTCAGGAAATGTAGTAACATGCCAAAATTCGGCTTAAAACTTCCGAGGTGACTAGGAAAAGAGCGAAAACTGTGCCAGAGGTTTTGATGCTCGGAATGAGTGAAGCACTAATGCATCGACAACAGCGATGGTAGTCTGAACTAAACTATTCTGTGCGCATTTCGATAAATCACAACCAGCCGCTAGGAGACCACTCCCAATGCTAAAAGAGAGTCCAGAAGGCCCTGGGACTACCTCCTAGTCATAGAAAGTGTCCCTTTTTGGAAGTGAATATACATCCAGCAATGGAGAAGAATTTAGATTCATTAATTTTTTACCAACGCTGACGTGCAAACTCAAGGAAATAAACTGCAGCAATTGTATAGCTTAGGTCTCGCCATAGTAACTCTGCATAGTTCTAGCTCTAAGTATAGAAGAAGTTTGGTCGGGAGTGACGTTCGCGATCTCCAGAGTGCTCCGCAACAAACTGCCACCTGCAACGACGTACACACTTCCTGGGGCATTTTGTGAAGGTCCAGCGCGGCTCTATGTGGAAAAAGCCGCCCGGTTTATCTTCTTACATTGCGGTACCCCCGGATTACGACATACATAACACCGTTAGACAGTCTCAAGGTAACTCGCTTTCAGAACCAGTCTACTGCCCTCGAATATGGAAGCCGCCGAAGAACGAAGCAAAGGGGAGAGAATCCGGCATTGCGCTGAGATTGTTCGCATTGCTCGCAGACTGTCTAGTCCAACTACCTCAGCGTTGTCGTCCGTGTCGATGTGTTGGATGCATGTTACGAATAATTCACGACTGCCACATTTCGGGACATTTTCGATTCTCCGAAATAGTGCGAAATGTCGAGTACGATGGCCTCAAATTCGAGAGTCAAGAAATATACCGAAGCAATCCATGCTGTACGTGTTTTTCTTTGATCAGAAAGTAATGAGGAAATGGGTAGGCGAAGCCTATCTCTGCCGAATTACTCGGGTAAAGCGGGCAGTGGTTGGGCACTACATTGGTTGCCGATTTGCTGAAGATGGAAGGTAGTTACAGCCCGGTTAGAACCCCATTGAACCGTATTACGACAGGGACTCATTTAGTGCTTTCTCACGTCGATGGTGCTGGTGAAAGTTCCCCTAACTGTGTTCTCCAAACCATCCACAAGCTTCATGCTACTGGCGATAAAGTTGTATCCAACCGATGCGCCCGTCTTCCTTTTGTTTAGAGACATTCTGGTGGATGTAGATCGGATAAGGCTTAAACTGTTGTAAAGTTGTCAGTCGTTAACCCATAGAGTTTCTAATGTACTCGATTATGCCGGATGACTCAACATAGCTGCTTTTGCTCGTCTTGTGAGGACGATCCGGACTAGCTCCAGTCTTTAGCTAAAAGTACGAACAACGTTGCGGCCACGAGGGGCATGTGGAGGTCTTACTTTCACATTAGCCTGGGATAGACTGAACAGCTTCAGCCCCATATTTACAGAAAGACCTAAAATACCACGAGGAACACCTACAGGTTGAGGGCAGAACTGCAGGCGTCACTGGAAATTCTAGACTTTACCGAGAAATCGCGAAATGTTCGAATATTACTCAAGTCCTTCATCGTGTAAGTGTCAATCGCATAAAAGTGGTGAAAGCGTCTGGAATGAAATGTCGCTAATTATGGGTGGACACTCAACATCTGAATCATTCAGAAGTGTCACCATACCTTGCGATGAACCGCTCACAGCATGTTGATTGCTTGAGAATAGTCGTACCAAGCTGGACGCATCAAGTCCTTCCGGCATTTCTGTAATAGAAGCGTCCCACAAAGGACCGCATTTGGTAAACGGTCTTTGTAGCTCACATATGGTACCACCAAGAAATAGACCAGCTCCAACCATCGAGGGAGATACGCATGAGACGGAATCCATCTCCAAGCATCAAAAAAGAAAATAAATGGGTCAGTGCCCGTCCAGCGCGGAAGCAGCTCCGGTCTATGTCGTCCGCTAGCAGCCGGCAAAGTAATACGGGCACAACACTGGAACTGTCGGCTAGCCTGTACGTGAATATCTTCCTGAGGACTGTTGGTGGCCTCATTTGTTCTCCCAGCACCCGTCGACACTGCAAAGACAAGGGCAAAAGACAAGCGAAGCCACTGTATTTCACAGAAACCAGGACTAATACTCCAGTTTGCGTCAACACTTTTCTATACTATTTGGTGATAATCGCTCTGCTTCAAAATTGGCACGGAGATTTTTGCAGCTCATCTTTTGTGTTGCGGGAAGGTACTTGCACACCCACCAGATACAATACGAAGTCTAGTCATACTTGTGGTTTACTGGACACACAGCAGCTCTGGGTATACTCATAATATCTCCGGACGTCCACGTGGTGGAAGTCGGGGTGTAGTGACGGTATGCAGTGTATTATGGCCTACGGAAGTCTACGGTTCAGTTCCATACGTTACGTACCACATTGTTGGCAAGTCCATCCCTACTTTTACAGAAACACGACCTTCCTTTTCGCAGTTCTGAACGCAGTTCCACCGCATATCGACCCTTTTGGAACTAAGCCGTAAGCTCACTCCGATTGATAAACGCACTGTCTCCTTTTATTAGATTTCCATACTGGAACCTGTGCACAATATTCAGAATCTTCGGTCGTGCCTACTTTGCCATCACCACGCCGTGTCACCAGCTTCAGCCTGCTACATCCTCTCGATTACCAAAGAACCGAAAACCTCGACGCCGCATTGTACTAATTGCATCTTGCCGCTATCCCATGATACAACAAGTATCGATCAGTCCACTTCCCACTTCGCACCGCCACATCCCACCATCACCCCCATTCCCTCACCCTCCTAACCGTAACAAGCCAATACTCTACCCATTGCATTGCGCATCCAATTTTTGCCACTCTTTAACCGCAAGATGCATCCGGCCCAAGCTCTGCTTGTATGTGGTAGTCGCACATGGCCAACGAAGCGGCGCGAACAGCCAGAGTTTCTCACCCCCATACGATTCCCGTGTCCATGTCGCACAGCTCACGGGCGTAGATCGTTGCATCACAAGAAATTAAAGTTTTTTTGGATACGTTCTGGTAATGTCCGGATACCCTCAAAGATAGGGCACTTTGGCTCCTGGGGCCTCCGTGGTTTGAAAGAGGCCTGTAGAAGCGTATCATGTTGAACAATCTCGCCTCCATCCCTCAAAATTAGTCTCAACCGTACGAAGGTTTGAAACAATTCTAACTGCGAGCGTTATACTATCACTACGTGTTGATTGCAGCCTCAACTTTTACTATACATATCAGCCAATATACGATACTCTTTTCCTCCTATTTCAAAGAGCATGCCGGCAAGTCGGGTCGCAAGCCCGTCTCGCGCGGCGAGCACCTTCGCATACACCAGACCTGTGCCAGACTTCGCGACCGCCTATGTGTTCCCGGGGAGACCTTTCATCTCGCACCAGTAAGTGGTACACGAGGGCTATGCCGGTGGAAGAAGTCGTATTGTTTTGTTCCTCAACTTCTGCCGTCAACGTTTCTGCTTGCAGGCATCTTCGCCAGCATTTGATTCTTGCTGCAAGTTTTGGCAGTGTGTCTATCCATCTTCCGACGCTTATTCGTCTCTAAACATAAGAAACAGTATGAATTACAATTGGAGCGGCTCGGGCGGCCCTCTCCTACCTCACTGCAGAGATTATAAGCCCCAGAGTGTCCTGTCCACTACGACGACAACGTCCATTTCGATCTCGCTTCAGTGCGTCTGCTTCCCATGGTCCCCCTCCCGTATCACCCGCATGCCAACATGGCCAAAAGTAAGATCAGGGTCTTCATACCATCTGTTGGTGTTATTCTAGCCGAGGTGGAGAAGAGTGGAGATCTGCGCACCGTCCGTGAGATTAGTTGTCTCTTGACGGATACCAGCTTCTCACTCACGCTCTTTGCCGACCGCATTCGCTCTTCAAAAAGCTTCGCACCCTCACTCTTGCTGCCATCGAGAAGGGCCTCCACCGTCAGAGCTCGATGGAAATTGGAGTGTTGGGCCACAGCTGTAGGTCCCTTCAAGTTGACTACTTCCAGGGTCCGGTTCGTACGCTGCGAAGGAGAACAGCGCGAGCCACCATGGAGTATTGCTACTTCCGCTCTTGCCGTGACCTCAAGTGGAGCGAAATTCGTCTGTTCACTCATCTTCGCTAGAGTTATGTTCATCGCGAGGTACTCCAAGACCTCGAAGAGAAATCCATAGGCAGCGAGCCGGGGGGGCTCATCTGCGACACTGCCACGTCGCGGGCCCACTCGTTTGTCGGTTGCATACAGATATATAGTGAGAAATCCACCACTTCATCTAAGAACCGCACCACTGCTGCCAACCCCGTGCATCCTGATCTCTTCAGCTTCACGGCCGCTTTCCGCCGATTCTGCGTATTATATTGGCATAACGACGCCGGCTGTTATTCTCCCCAACTCGTTCCCACCATAGTTGACGGAGAAAATGTTTTCGCTCCCCCTCTTCGACTCGTCCAGCATAAGAGAGTAAGCCGTATAACCTAAACTCCACTTCTCCATTTCTGCTATTACCTTCGTATGAAAGATCACTCGTAGAATTCTCATTTCCAGATACCTCCCATCATGTCTGCAAATATCACCTGGCCCTCACCGGCCAATGTCGCAACATACTGGAACCACAGAACACCATCGGCACTCTCTAAAACACAGAGACCAGCCAAGCCTACTACACTTGCGAAGTACCGTCAAGCCTCCTCAATTCCTCGGCCTTCTTCCCGCTGCGGACCAAACAGTGTACTGTCCATCTGCGCGACCATTTGGACGAAGTCATAGACGATGCCGCTGCACATGTATCAGTCGTCAGGCGGACTTACGCACGAGCTGGTACCTCTCAAGCCCATCGAATTCGTTCTATGTCCTCCCTGCGGACATCGTCATCCGTCGTCGGGGAATGCAACATCGTTTCGCCCACTTTTCGTGCCGACATACACACTATTTTCAGTTTTAAAATATGTGAACAATTCCACTCCGACATTACGAAGCTAGGCGGCGCCGGCAAATTTCCTAGGTACAGTACGACTGGCTCCTTGTATTCCCACGGTAAACCTCCGCCCTCAACAACCGCAAGCATTGCAGAATCGCTAGTACCACTCTTCTTCGCGTAGTCGATAAAGTCCTGGTTGTCATCCATAGGATCGTCTACATTCTCTGCCTAAACACCCACTTCTACACTTTCAAGAAAGGTATTCGCCTGAACGGACTCTAAATGAGTGGAGAAGTACGCGGCACGGTGCTGTCCGAGCCGGACAAGTCCATTGACATGGTTCTTTCTGGTGTTGTAGCATTTGAAGATGGTTTTTGTGATGAAGCTGAGTCAGCGCCCCACGCACCGAGTTACGCTCACTGCGCGGACAATCCGCCACTTAGTTTGAGACAGTGAATACACAAAGGCTCCATCATTCGCTACGTTTTCAACTTGGAGAAGCGTGGCAACGACACTACGGCCGCCATGCTCCACAACCCTGAGGAATGCCACCCCAAAAGGCTCGAGGCCCTCGAGTTTCAATCCCGCGCCCCTCCTCGCAGTCACACCCGCATTCATGGGAACCTACACCACGCCGATGTTATCTTTACGGGCACGCCCACACGATAATTAGGCTCGAGTACCATCGGACCGCCGAGCAAAGGGCACCAGCCGTAGAACGAACCGTTTGCCGAATCCAGCCTTAAAAAAACGGTGGTACGGTTCCAATTCAAGTTGTGTTTGTGTCACAGTCGCATCGTGTCACGACCCCGCGCAGGAATCTGAACGGCGCACATGAGGCGCTCCGCTTGAGAGAAGGCGACAGATTGTACCTCCGCGAGGCTGCACCAGAATGTTTCCCACATCGGCATCAAATGTTTTCGTCAGCTTGATAAACGTGTCTACACTGTGCTCCTGGATATAATCCGTGCCACGGGTCCCCAACAACAATCGATCAAAACATGCGACACTCCACAAATTACTACTGTCACAATTAGTTACATTTACGGCGGCCTGTGTCCTTCCTTCCATAAATATGATCCTGACCTCAGTGTCGCACGACTCGGCTCAACGTAAAAGCAAGTAACTGAGCGTGTGCATGCGAATGGTGCCATCTGCTTCACGAAACGCCAACGATTCACTTTAGCCCTCCCGGCCCGCGACCGCGACGAACAAACAAACACTATGTGCATCGCCCGTGGTCATTCTCTCTTTCATCTGTATGATCGTGGACCAATACAACGTACTGAGTATGCCATCGTCGGGGACATTGCCTGTGTTGCACCGATCAATGCGGTTGGCGGCACGTTGGAATGCGTTTGGATGCCGACGTTGGCACATGAGAATATGAATTGTAAGAAAAACCTCGTGTCCCTACCAAGGATGCACCGACGAGGACGTTGGGCTTCTGTGCCTCCGTACTCTGGCCTGTACAAGGTCCCTGCTATCATTACGACAGATTAGGTCCTGCGGTCGAATCACTACACTTTTCCTTTCATGCCTCAGCTCACCACCTCCACCACCTCTTGTATACAAACTGATTTCGCAGAGACCCTGAACCGGTGCCAATCCCTCCCAAACCCTCTCCTTTAATAGAGACGCCTTTTACCATGCACTACAACGCAACACTTAAAAGCTGCAGTCTGATTAGGGATCTACCGAGTTACCAGTAAAGTTTGGTGCCCTCTTTCTGTGCAGGGCGCAAACTATCGCTCGTTCTCCACACCGACAAAATCGCCACAGGTGTGATCCATAGTTCTGGGCGGAATCCATGACAGGATCAGACGCGCGGTCCAAAGTTCAGACGGACCCCGGCCTGCGTCTGCGCGAGCAATGTGATAAGTAAAAACACAGCCAAACACACTCAAGATTTTTTTCGAAAATCACATTAGTCTTAACGCGACGAAGAAATTGTTCTTTGCACCTACGCTAACCACGGTTGTGGGTATCCATGAAGACGCTCCTACAAAATCCTGACGTTCGTACTCACCAGTGCGCTCCAATCCCTGACTTCATGACGCAGAAAATACTTTCTGAAGAGTACATTTACACGTGAACATCTCTCGTGGAACGATGCCGCAAAAAACCCGGCGAATCGTGTAGAGGACTGGCTTTCCGATCTGCGCTACGCTTGCAGCAGTACTGTAGCCCAAATGTGTACTTTCTACACGCGACATGGTCGGTGGCCGACAGTGTCAGTCACTAACATGACGGCATGCGCTTCTACCCCGCGCACTGCACTACCCACGTTGCACACGTGTGGGTGCTAACGTATTGCCGAGTTGATTGATTAGGTTTGATTTATTTATCCTTCCCTGCCACGTGGTAGGGTAGTATGTTTTTTAAGATGTACTATTTAGTTGTAATTGTAATTTGCTGGCGGGGATAAGCTGGCCGCGGGAGACTTCGCATGTATATGTATGTCAACACTAAGTCTTATGGTAATTTTAAGTCTCTGGGAAGGGAGTCGTTGACTCTAAAGTCTACGAAGCTCTGTCACGCATTCGCCGGCTATTGATTTGCCCTCCCCACTTCCCCTTTCCTTCAAGCGAGCGCACTGTTTTTGACTCTACGTCATATCGCTACGAGGGACCATATTGGGATTTTCCCGCGAGGCGTAACGCCCTCTCGGTGAGTTCCTACCGCATTTGTCTTATGACGCGCCACACGGGGCTATTTCCCTTGCTTGTACATTTGCGGGACGAGGTTCCTCGAACTCTAGGTCGACTACGGGCTACGCCCTCCGCGTGGCCAGTAGGCATTCCGGAGGGCCGTACTCTTACTGCCAATTGTGGTGCACCATCTTGGCTGTAGACTATCAAGTCTTTCTACGATCGTTTTCGGTTGCACAACTTTCCTCGATGGTCATGAACGACTCTGAGTGCGGGGCATAACTCGTCACCCTCCCTACTGCGGAGCACGCCGCCAGAGTAACTGTGTGTAATCAACCCCGTTGGGAGCACGACACCAGAGCGATTCCCTTCATCGGGACACTATCGATTCGGTTGGATTCTATCCCTCGCTTGGCCTCAACCACCTTCTCGTTCTTACACTACTGGTCGGAGTAATACTCCTTAACGCTGACCGTTATCCGGGTACTACCTGCTTCCAGGGATCTTTCCATTTCCTTGGGATGTCTCTCACTCTACCTTCCGGTGCGTAGCAACGCGTTGCCCGAACAGGCTCATCTCACGAGAGACTGGCTCTAATCGCGTTGCTAACGCACAGTACCTAGTACTACTTTAGCCGTTTGTGCACACCCTTCAAACTGCACGAGGGCCACGCCGTACGGATCGATTTCTGTATCTGCGCGGATGCCAATGGCTGGTACTTCGAAATCGTTAGCGGGTGAGCCCTTCGGTCCGGGCTCTGACAGCCTTGAGCATACTGCGAACAAGATACCATTGGAGCGCGGCACGCTTTCAGGAGTGCAGCTGTCATGGTGGACCTGCATGCCGACGTTCCGTCCAATTCAGCCTCGTACCCTCGAAGCTCATAAAGACTGTTTCTCCGAAAAGAATATCCGAAGTGCGTCCCCTTCCTCAAGATCACATACCCCACTTCTCACGGAGTAAGCACCGTAAGCCAGATCTCGAGGCCTGCTGACGAGGAACCGTGAAAATGCCGGAGTCCTCGTTTACTCCATCCAACGCAATAGTTTTATCCCCACTTGAAGTGCCTGAGAACAGCGATGCACCCTCTCCCCGTCAGATACATACGTGGTTGCCCGTAGCGTCAAGAAGAAGTATAGAAGGTACTGGTACAGCTTGCTTTCGGTGTTTCTCTTTGGCGTGCTCTTCGTGTCGATGATTGTTTGCATCATTATTGTACATATAGCATAATATCTGAACAGCCTGCTTGCACTCGCTGCGGGATTTGGGCTTTAAGAACGAAAATGACGAGTTCCCCATGCCAAGCTCTTCACGCGACCGTTCGAACTTAATGCGTCGCCTCATCGTAGCAAGGTCACGTCAGGTACTCCTGACAACAGATGAAAACCATCGGTGAAACCGGCACAACACCCTCCAGCCCCTCTGTACGAACTTTCTCTCCTAGCTACTGCTCATCGTGACCCGTCCAGTTCTGGACTGTAACAGAAGTTGGTAGGTCTAGCTGAGCAGCTTTGCGATGGCACCCTTGCGTAACCTGTTCTTCGATGGTCTGGGCGACACGGATGTATTGTGTCACAATCTGGGTCATGCGCTCGCAACTCTGACTACACCTAGTTGCGACACGCGGTGTGGCCTACTGGGTGCCTGCAGAAATATTGTGAGCCACTCGTACGCTCTTGTTTCCTTGTCTGACATCCTTCAATTTGGCTCGAAGTCGCATTGCCGCGGAAAGTGTTGCTTTCGTTGTCACGCGCATGTCGAGATGCTTTCGACAGGCTTGGCGCAGCTTCTGTTTGTATTCTTTAAACGTTTCCATAACAGCACAAATGTTTTGATCCTGCACCTGGGCCTCGCTGGCATCGTCTGCTAGCATGGACTGTAACTCTTTGATCTGTTCACGTGAGATCAATTATCGTCGAGCTACAACGCAAGTCTCAGCTGTTGAGCGGAGAAGCCTGGGCGGAAGCAGAAAGCGAAGGTGTCTCACCGCCGTTGCACTGGGAGGACTTGCCGTGGCACGAGGAGTCTACCTTACTTCGCGGAGGATATGCAACTGCAGAAGGGCGGTAGTAGTACGCGCACAGACTCGCAATACAGACGCAAATCGAGCCTAGACGATGCAACACTCTGTGTCCGACCTGCGGTTACAACGTATAGTAGATCTGTAAGCAGACCCTCGGTCCGCAACCCAGCCTACTAGACCTCTTCCTGTTGCTGTAGATCCGCGTGTTTTCAGGACAGTGACAGCATTGGGTCACTTACATTCTCAACTACGCAAAGACCGGGCCAGCATTGTCTGGTACTGTATTGCCGGCGTCGACAAACCTTTCGGGTGTCTCTGAGTTGCATTAATTGGATGGGCCGGTACAGTCCCAGCGACAGCCGCAGCCATGAATTCACCAGGTCCGTCCCACTGCTCGCGGGTGCGCCCGCAAGACCTTCGCGTAGAAGGACACTCTCTTTTCGCTTCTGCCAGCGCGGCCAGTGATGTAGCGCGGCTACAAAAGTAGGATAATAGAGACCAAGACTTCATCAGAAGTACAACTTCGAAAATTACGTCGCCTTTCTTGATGCCTGCGCAAGCAAATCCCCACCTTGCACCGTCAATAGGGCCCCCTGTGAAGTCACAGATACACCGACAATGAATGCTGGCGGCTGGAATATCGTAGATATGAGACGGTACGGTCAGAAGCTGGGGGGAGGCGGCCCGCCAAGTAGCTGGTCTAGAAAAGAGCGGAACTTCAGTCTTAAGGAGTATCCCTATTGACAGTGGTCAAGAGTTGCTCATGGAAACATATATAAGCGGGCGAATGTCCTTTTGGGGCTCTACTAAGCATACCGGCATGTTTGTGGGTCTTCACATGAGTATACTCGAGCCCATGTCATTGAACAGAACAGCGCCGACCTCCCCACGTCGCCATGGCTACATATCGACGTGATCTCCCCTGTTTTCTTCTTCCATCCTTCGCCCTCATGTCTGTACGTCCCCTCAGAACGTTTTCTCCGCTACTCTTTCAACGGTGTCCTCTTCCGTTTTGTATCCCAAGGATTCGTCGGCTCCTTCCGCTCCTTCCGTCGCTACTACTGTGCAACCATACCACTAACTGAACTTAGCCGCGCCGGGACCATCCGCTTATGCTTGCCAGCGTTCCTCGCTGCGCCCCTGTCACCGGAGGAGGACGCAAAGTTCGCCTAGTGGATGTCTACGTATCGCACTTCGTGCACTTCGTCACTGCAGCAGACGACGATGGTCCGACGGCGCGAGACGAAATTGACGAAGTGAGGTGCAGGCTACGCGAGCCTGGCATTGACTTCCGCACTTCATTCGAGAGTGAGGACACGTTTTCTGACTACCTGAGCGTCGAGCAAAGGGAGCCGAGGACGTGCGCAGCGATACCGATCATGTCGTTGACGCAAGGAAAAAAGAGGACTAGGGAGATCGCAAAGGCAACCGGAAGACAGAACGGCGGCAGTGTGGGCTTGATTGTCAGCACCGATCATATCCCTTATGAGGTCTACAAAGTGCCGGAGATCGGTCTCATGGAAATCTTTCTGTTGGCCGCGCAATAAACTTCGAATTCCTTCCGTCCTTCCACGTCATATACGTCTGACGGTCGAGGTAAGCCAGCGAAAGGTATCCGGGACTTCAAGCGGAGGAATGAATGCAGAACTTCTCTTGCTTCTGCTATCGAGTTGCGGACTCCGGCGTGGACGCAGCTGGTGGAGGGTGTGGGTGCTTCCGATCGCTTGGTACTAGTCGGAACATACCCTCTGTTTCTTGAGGGTGTTCAGTATTTTGTGCCTTGCAGGTAATACGGCGACGACCTTGGACCCATTGTACAATGTAGGACGCTGGAATGAGAGGGTGGGGCAAGTGTAAAGGAGCATATCAGCAGTCCGTTGGTATGGGGTTAAGCTGCAGAAAATGAAACTCGAATGTAGGCCATAGGAGCTCTATCCCATGAACCTGGCAAGCCCACGTTACAAGCGAACCATTATACAATGTCAAGCACTGCGAGGACTGGTCATACGTGGACCGTTTTGAGTCGCGTGATGACCAGTTGCCGACAGTCTTCGGAAAATTTAGGAAGGATGCTCGGGAGGCCGAGGGGCTCCAGTGTGACGCGCACCAGGATAGTGGTGCCATCTTGAACGGTATCAAGACGCCAAAGGGGACAGTAGATGCCGACTCGAATGATACAAGACGGCGTCGTACTAGTCGGCTGATGCAGGAAATCACCACGCCCAGTGGAGGATTGTCCACCTAGCCTGGTCAATGATTCTCTTTCCACCTGAGTGAGTAGGTTGAGTTCGATCTGCAGGGTAGCGACGACGAAGGGGAGTGAGCAGGGGCATCGAGCCATTTGACGGAAGGTAGTGAAGTTTTCTCGTCCAATCTCCACTCATTCGTGCCACAGGCGGAGAACTTCCCTTGCGAGTCACTGAATCGAGCAAACTGCATTATCCTATCCCCGTCGCTGCCGAAGGTGTGGGAGAGTATGCTCCCCAGAATGGTTCCTTCGGCGAACATTCTAGCGGAGCTCCCTAACGTGATGCAGTTGAGCTGCCATGCCCACACCTACCGTTTATACGGTCTTTTCAACTATCACGCCAACGATTTGGGTGAGAGCTTCGATGCGAATTTCTCGCTACTGTTCACTCAGCCCCCGGATTGCACGAAAACAGAGTCAGGCTGGGGCCCTTCAGCTCAGGTTATACTCACCCACAAGGATACACACGCCTTCATCTCGATGTTTGACGTCCATTCGCCCGGAAACGTCCAAAACACTACTTCTTCGTCTCCGTTTCCGGAAATGGATAGGGAGGTCTACTGAGTGCGGTAAAGGGTCTACTGAACTCCGTGGTTTTGTATGCATTTTGCAGTTCCAGGCCAAGTAATACTAAAGTAGGACTTCCACCAAGTGGACGTCCAGGCTGAGTATTCCTAGACTCGGAATTCCAGCAAGGGGACGTCTGGATACAGTATCACTAGGCTTGGACTTTCTCCGAATGGAGGTCCGGGGTCAGTATTTCTTGATTTGGACTTTCATCAAGTAGACGTGCGGTTCAAGTTATACTAGACTTCGAACTGCACTTTTCAAAATTCCTGGGCTAGTAATACTACCTGATATACTACGACCTATGCATGTCCGGGACGCAGTTATTCTGCGCAGCGTACTGCATCGTGTGGACATCCATCCCTAGTTCGACTGCACTACGCCTGGAATTTTCCCAATCCCGATTGCTGTATGTCTGCATTCGGAACTGCGAAAAGTGCAGCTGCGCACCGCATTTAGTGAAACTAAATTGAAAGTTCACTGCGCGCTGTGAACATCTGGCCTCGTTCTTGTACTCTTCCGCACTGCTATATGAATAGTCCTTCTAGAGTATCTAGATGGACATACACGTTCAGCATCATGCCGCACCATCACCCGCACTCCTTCACCCCCTCACCCTCCGACAGCCAAAACTCCCCACATGGCATCGCATACCACACCTTTCGCCACACTTCAACGATGCAGCGCCTCCCGCACTCTTTCATTTCCAGTTCTTACACAACACTCCACCATCACCGGCAGCGTTTCACCCTCTCCACCTCCAGCAGCCCGCTCCTCTCCCGTACCATCGCAGTCCACCTCCAGCAGCCCACACTTCCCGAATCGCATCGCATACCACTCGTCTTGCTGCTCTTCAACGACGCCTCCGACCCCACCCACCATCTCTTCCAGTTTGCACAGCGTACCCGACCAGTACCTCCACCCCCTCACCCTCTCCACCTGCGACGGTCCGAACTCCCGGCATCCAATAGCACACCGCACACCTCTCCGCTCTTAAGCGACGCGTCCCATCCCGCTCCAACCCGTCGCGCCCGTGCGAGTACCATTTTGAATACGCGCTGCATACCTGTGCACGCCGTCGCACCACAAGAAAAACCGTCGGTCAATACCTTGTGTTGACGGCAGGGTACCTTTAGAGATTGGAGGGGGTGTCGTCCGGTGTGGCTGCGGTTTGAGTAGGGCCAGTGAGAAGTTCTTGCGTTCCAGAGTTTTGCGGCCGTGTCTTGACAAAACCTTGGCTCGTCCCAAATTCTGAAGATTGTTCAATTATAGATACTACAGTATCACTGCTTTTCGATTCTCACCTCTCGTTGTAGTACCCGTTCGCGAATTCATGATGCTCCCCTCTAGATGCAGCAAATAGTGTGCGTTTGTGTCGAATGGTACGCCCCACCTTCCACCTTGACCACTCCCGCGTGCACCTGACCTGCACGAGGTTTCGTGCAGGCGGGAGTGCTCAGCACGAGATCGACGATTATGTACTACGTGAAGAAAATAACACAGCTCAACCCGTGGAGAACGTCGTCCCTCGCCGTTCTCGCACTCCTTCCGACAGCCATTCTCCTCGCAGCCTTCCATGCAAGCCCTCAATGTGCGCTGCGAATTTGGGTACCGCGTCTACTTCTCTTCCGACGCGTACTCCTTTTCCGCTGACGACCAACAGTGTTACTTCCGAACAAATCGGCCGGCCGAGCTCGTCTCTACTTCTCCTTAAGGCTCAACCCCCCCAAAACCTCCTGTCCACTACGGTGAAAACGCCTTTTCTGATGAGGGTCCGACGCCTCTGCTCCTCTTGGTCCCCTTCCTGTCTCACCCTGATGCAGCAACGACCCGAAGTAAGACAGACCTCCTCATCGAATCTATCGCATTTCCTCTTGCCAAAGAACGGAGAACTGCCGTCCCACGCATGGGTCACGAGATCATCTCTAGCCTCAGGGACCCCGACTTCTCTCTCGCGCGCTGTGGAGACGGCATTCGCTTCTCAGAGGCGTGTCGCTCCCTCGCACCCGCTATGGTCGAGAATGAGATTCACAATCAGAACTTCTCTGCAAACCGTCTGTTGGGCAACAACGGTACGTTCTTCGGAACTGCCTTCTTCCGGGACCCTGCCTAGATCCTGCGAAAGCAAGTTGCGCAAGGCAACTCAGAGTCTTGCTACTCGCGCCCCTGTGAGGACCCTCTGCAGAGCGACACGCATTTCTTCGCACATCTCCTGCACACGGACTTGCACTCACGACTTTCTAACACTCAAAGAAAGGACTCTTGGATAGCGAGACCGGGGTCGTCATCTGAGACACTGAGAAGTCAGGAACTCACTCGTGTGGAGGGTGCATACAGATCCGTACGGATAAATCCGCCGCTGTACTTAATGACAGCACCTTCATTGCCTATCCCGTGCATCTCACTCTCCTCGGGTTCACTGTCGTTTTCGACAGATACTGGACAGTATCCCGGCGCACTATCGCCGGGCAGTCTTCGGTCCAACTCATCCACACCGCGGATGATAGGTACCGTGACGTCCATCCACCTTCTTCGCCTACTCGCGCACAAAATACCAGAACCTCTATACTACACTCCCCCCTGCACGCTTTTCTATCACCTCCGTCTGGGAAAGCCCTTGTAGGCCTCACATGCTCAGATCCGCAGCATCGTTTCTGGAAACGTCATCCAGTCCTCACTAGCTACTGTTGCGATATGCCTGAGGCGAGGGAGATCATCGTCACCCTGTCAGGCACAGAAACCAGGTAACCCTGGCACTGTTGCGAGGTACCTTCAAATCTCCACACTTCGCCTGCCTCAATCCCGCCGCGCACCTCGCAGCCCTCCATCCTTCTTCGCAGATAAGTGGCCGATCTCGAGGCCAACGCCACTGCTCATGCGTTGCCGGGTAACCAGACTCAGATTCGAGTTGCCACCGCACGGGCAAAACCAACTATCGTCACCACCTCCTTGCGGACGATGCTACGCTTTCCAGAAACATGCCACCTATTTCCGTCCAATTCTCGTCTCGACGTGAACTGCATTTTTTTTAGGTCCCGAACCGCTGCACAACTTCCGTCTCGACATCTTCCTGCGAATCAGGACCTGCATTTTTTTAAGGTCGACTTTCGCGTCTTATTCACAGGGCAAGCTTCCGCCGGGAATAGTCGGGAGTAGCTCAGAATCATCCGTACTGCTATCTTTCGAAGAGTCGTCCCAGTTATGGCTGCCATTCGGTGGGACATTTATGTTTCGGGCCTACATCTCTACTTCTCCGCCTCTGAGAAAGGGAGTCGCTTGAACGGACTCTACACAAATGAAGAAGTCCTCGGAATGCTGGATGCCCAACACTACAAGTCCGTTGACACGGTTTTTCCAGTCACCGCAGGAACCATAGATCGTTGCTGTGATGAAACAGATGTCGCGCCTCTCGCATCTACTTCCGCTCAGTACTCAGAAATCCTAACAGTCAGATCGAGACAGGGACTGGTAGAGTACTGCAGCTTCGGCGATGCTCACAGCCTAGAGGACCGTGTCAGTACGATCGAAGCGTCCATGCTCCATGTCTTTGGGGACCACCACCCAACCAGGATGAAGACCCACACGTCTCATCTCCTGGACCACCTCGCAGATGACATTCGCACCTTTGGAGGCCTACAACATCTAGATGCCGGTGTTTATGAACACGCTTACACTGCATCCAGGTAAGACAACTGCAGCACCTCCAAGTGAAGGGTAACATCCATGGACGAGACCGTCCGCCCAATTGGGCATTCCCGAAAACCATGCTGCCTCTCGAACTCAAGTCGTATCCGTCTCACAATCGCCTCCAATCACAACCTCACACAGGAATCTAAAAGACAGGCATGGGGCTCCTCTTCTCAAGGAAGGCTTCAGAATATACCTCCGCGACCTCGCTCACTCGAGAACCCTCGCCATGCCGCTTTTCGGAAACGAAGAAGGCTGCCTCACTGCCGCGATGCTCCAATCACTATACGGAGAATCTCCCCACATCTCCATCAATCTTTTCGTCCGCTGCGGTGACCACGGCAACATTGTGCTGTTGGACCTTGTCAGCGCCGAACTTCTCCAGCAACATTCGGTCCACACATGTGACACTCTCACAACTACTATCGTCATAGGTGGTTCCGTTCTCGGCGGCTTCTGTCCTTCCGTCAGAGAGTATGATCACAAGCTAGGTATCATCCGACTCGACCGTATGCCGAAACATGTCAGCCAGCAAGTCCATACAAATAGGAGCTTCGGCCAGACAAAACGGCTGCGATTCAGCTTTGTGCTTCTGGCTTCTGACGACGAATAACACACAGACACTGTACGGGTGGCCCAGGTTTTGTCTCTCTTCCGTATGCATGACCATGAGTCACTGCAACGTACCGAGTATGTTTTCGTTTAGGACATAGATTGTATCGCACCAATCAGCGCTGCTGGTGATGCTCTGCAAAGCGTTTGCTTGCGGTGGTCGACAGATGACAATGTGCATCGCAAAGAAAGTGCCGTCCCTCTCGCAGAGATGCAGCGATGAGGGGGTCAAGCTCCGGCTTCTCCCTGGTTTGGCCTGTGCAAGGCCTCTGCTATCGTCGGGACAGCTCACGTAGCGCGGTCAAATTTCCAAACCCCCCCATTCACTCCTCAGCTCCACTGGCTCTACCACTGCTTCTAAATAAGCAGCCTAAGCGGAGACCTCGGTGCACCGCCAGTCCCATCTTCACGCTCCGCTCCGACGTATACACCAATCTCTCTGAACTAGAGTTGAATAGACGAGAAAACTACGTCCTGCTTCATGAGCCCAAAACATACAGGGAAGGTTCCCGTCGTTCTCTCTGGTCTTTCCGTCGACAGTAGCCTACCGGCTGCTCCGAAAACAGCGTGTGGGGAACCTCCAGAATTGTGACCTGCATCGGGGACAGGCCAGACGCCCCGTTGCGAAGTTTTTACGGTCCATTAGTTGCGTCCGCACGTGCAACGTAGCAATCGCCAACAGCAGCAAGCATACTGGGGGTGTTGTCCGAAAGCAAATTCTTTCATACCGCCAAATAAGCTTTGTTCTCCGAACCCAGCTTGGCGACGTTTCTGGCTACTCCAGGCGGGCCTGCGAATAAATCCTCTCTATGTTATTCACTAGACCGTTCCATCCCCTCGTCCGCCGACTCACGCAACGGCCCCTGAACCGCAGAACCGTACTGAAACAGCTCTTGCGGAAGAACGCCGTATGAAACGCTGCAAACGCTGCACAGTATCTGGGCGGTTCTCAAGGGCAGGTATTTGCAAGGCGTCAGGCTGTAAGTGCATTGACAGTGGCCGCCACGGTCGTCAGCATGCTGCAGGTAGGATGACATGGTTGTGGGCCTGGCGTCCCGGTGTGCCAGTTGCATTAGAAGCTCTACGCGGACGTTCCATCCTGTTCAGCATGGTACTGCCGGAATGTGTTAAGATCATCTGTCCCCAAAGAATCTCCGACCAGTACATCACCCTCCTCGGGGCTACACACCTCCTTCAGTGCAGAGCAATGACCGCATGCTAGTTCCTCGACGTTTCTGAGTCGCCACCACCACGAGTCTGGAGTCCCTTGCTCCCCTTCTATCCACATCAGCCTTACACCCACTTGAAGTGCCTGAGATGTTCGCTCCGTCCGCTCGCCGTCGTAGACAAAGGTGGTCTTCCACGACATCAAGAAGAAGTACCCAAGGCATTGGAACAGCTTGTCCCTAGTGTTTCTCTTCCGTGTGCCCATCATGTCGAAGATCATCTGTCTCATCCGTGCACATAGAGCATAGTCTGTTGAGATAGCCTCCACGCACTCCCGGCGGTATTCGGCGTACAGAAACAAGAACGACTAGTTCCAGGAGCCAAGATCTGCACGCACCATTGCAGAATCTGCTCCTCGATGGTCTTGGCAAAACCAATATACTTTGTCCGCACTTCTGTGATACGCTTGCGAATCTGACGACGTCTAGCTCCGGCACGCGGCCTGGCCTGCTGGATGCCCCCAGAAATCCCTTGCGCGCCGCGTCCCTTCCCGTTCTACTGATTCAAATTCTTGAATTCGGCTTGTAGTCGCAGAAACCGGAAGGGGTTGTCTTCCCCGCAACCTGCAACTCAAGAATCTCTTCATTGGCATGCCGTAGCTTCTTCTTGTAGTCCCTGACCCTTTTCTTGAGACTAGCAATCTATTGATTCTGCGCCCTAATCTCGGTCTTCTGCTCGGCAAGCATCGTCTGTACGTCTCCAAGCCGCTCACACGAGATCGGTCGTGAATGACCAAGAGCGGATGTCTCGGCCCTTGTCCGGAACGGTATCGGCGGAGGTGGAGCGCAAGAGTCTATCACCCTCGATGCACCAGGAGGACGCAGGGTCGCGAGATGACTTTGCTCTGCTCCGCGGGGCTTGTGGGACCGCACAGCGGCGGTAATGCTGCGCCTGCAGACGCGTCGAGCGGACGCAACTCGGACCCGGACGGTGAACCTTGCCGCGCTCGAACTGCATTCCAATTGAATACACACACGAAAAGTAGGCATCTAGCTGGCAGCCCGCCTTGGTGTAATTTCGAGTCTTATCGCAGCATTTTGAGTAGCCAAGACAGTGGGACGGTAAGCATGCGCACCTTCTTCACTTAACAGAGGCGACGCTGGCATTGTATAGGGCCGCGAAACCCCCGTTCACACGCCTGTAAGGTGCCGCTGAGTTGCATTAACCTTGTGGCTCGGTGCTGTGACATAAATAGGCGCAGCCGGCGCATCACCGTCCCGCTCCCGCTGCTCACATGTGCGCTTACGAGCTCTTGGCTTCGGAACAGCCCTTCTAGTACTTCTGGCCGACGGCTCCATCGATATAGAGCTATGCCACCGGCAGGATAGGACAGAGGACGGCTCGGTGAGAAGAGCGAAATCAACAACCACGTCGCAGTCGTTGTGTACTGAACAGTAGATGTCATAGCTAACAGGTACTACTGGTAGTGGGGCCCTTCTAAAGTCGTGCACATGCGGAGAGTGCCCACCGACATTTGAAGTATCATAAGCATCGAAGGCAGGATCGGAAGCAGGGACGGAGAGCTTGCAAATGGGTATTCCAGAAAGTAACGAAAATTCATAGTTGGGTGGTGTCACTGACGACAGGGGCTGAGATCTGCACGTGTGGAAATAAATGCGCAAATGGATGTTGTTTTCCAGAGTAAATTTCACACATCCATACGCGCATCTGTTTTCACATGTATAGGTATCAGCCACTGGCAATAGTGACACCCCCCCGGACCCTAAATGATCTGCCTGTTCTTCCACGTTTCGTCGAAGAGGCGCCACTGTTCGTAGCTACTGTGACGAAACAGAAACGGGAGCGAGTCTGACCATGTCGTCTTTCTGGCCACTGTCTTCCCTATCCACGATAAAAATGGCACGCACCTCCTCGTCCGGCATGACACCTCAAACCTCTATGATACCGATATAGCGACGCGGTCTCCCAAGCTTTCCTTGCTTCGTCCTTGTCTCTCCTCCCTGTCCTTCTCTCCACGTGGACTTCCTTGCTTCGCTTGAGACGCTCTGCACCTCCCTCCTTGCATCCTAATCGTGCCCCTGGTTCTTTCCCTCTTCTTTCCTCACCTCACTGTAACCATACGGCCGGCTGGTCTTCGCCGGCCCGGGACAGCCGGTATGCGCTGACATATCCTCAATGCCGTTCTCTCCCCGTCCAAGTTGAAGGCGATGTTTGACCTCATGAACTTCCACATTTCGGCCTCTCTGCACTTTCTCATCGCAGCAGACGACGAGGCCCCAATGACAATCAGGGAAATTAGCACAGTAGAGAGCCAGTAGCGAAAGCCTCGTGGCGACCTAAGCAGTTCTATCCGGAGGGATCATCTGGTCTCTAGCGAGCTGGACAGCGAGCAGATGAAGCAGATAGTGCGCGTAGTGCTTTGAATCGTGCCACTGATCCCAAAAGACAAGAACATTGGGGAGATTGCGGATGCGGCCCTGAGGCAGAAGAGTAATGTGGTGTCTTTTATCGTTGCCACCAAGTTCATTCTTTATAAGGTCAGCAAGGTTCCCGGGGTAGCTTTGCCAGGGTCCTTTTCTGTTGGCCATCCCAGAACCTCCGAGATTCTCAAGTTTTTCCACATGATCGGCGTGTACGACTCGAAGCGCGGCAGCAATGGTGCATTCGCTTTGAAGAACATAAATCGAAGCATAAATTGTCTCGCGTTCGCTGGGCAGCTGCTACCTCGGGCGTGCACGAAGCCGGCGAAGGCAGTGGGAGTTTCGGAGTGCGAGGCGTTAGTTGTACCCTCCGTTTTGTTTCGTCCGCGTATTTAGCACTTTGTGGCTTTGAAGCCGCGCGCTGATTGCTTTCCACCCATCACGCAGGGGACCACGCAGCAAGGGAATAAAGTAGAAAGTGTGGAGGAGAGTACTAGTAGTATAGTACCCAGAGGGCGAGCTGCGGAGACCGATGCGGCAAGGTGGGCGGTTACCACTCTGTTCTTTTCAAGCTTGCCAGCAATCGTTACGAACGAAGCATTGTCCGATGCAAAGCATCGCAGCAGCTAGCCGTATCTGGACCGGCCTGAGCCATGCGATGACCGATTGCCAAGGTTCTTCGCCGACTTGGCCGGTGGTACCCGGAAGGTCCTCGTTCTCTCGCCCGAAGCGCCTGAATATGATAGTGCCTGTTCCGAGGTTACCGAGGTGGACCTGGAGCTGTCGGATGCCGATTCGGAAGACACAAGACCGCGTCGTTGTTAGTGGGTAACACTGTCGAACACCATGTCTAGTGTGGGACTATCCGCACAGGCCCCTCATTCCTTGTCTTCTCAGCTGAAAGAGGAAATGGAGCTGGACCTAAACTGTAGCGACCACGAAGTGCGGGGTGTTGTGGCACACCGTCGTACGGACCAAGCTAGTGGCGCTTTCTGCTGTACTCTCACCCCATTGGTGCCTGACCCGAAAGAACCCCTTCGTGAAGCACCAGAACCATGCAACCACACTAACATGTCTCCACCGCCGGAGGAGGAGTTGGAAAAGTCGCTCCTGGAGAAGAATCCATCGATCGACCTTCTCAAGGAGTCGCTCGGCGTGATGGAGTCGCACTGCCATGTCCACATACCCACTTTCCACGACCTCCCCAATCACCATGCGGACGACCTCAATGAGTACCTCGAGGTTATGGTTCAGCTGTTGTTGATGGACCGTCCTTTCAGCACCATAAGCAAGCGCGGGACGGACGAATCTGCCCACAGTGCCCTTACCCACAAGCACACAGTCACCTCCATCGAAATATTCGACGCACTGCTTCTCAACACCGGGCACGAAATCATTTTCTGTATTGGTCTCCAAGTCGACATGCGGCTTTCCAGCCTCAAGCGCTACACCCGAGATGTGTACAACGCGGGGAGTGATGGGGCCAGTGCGTCTGGGGGAAGGCGTCAGAAGGACCTCGTGTTTAACATGAAGGACCAGCCAGGGGTCCACGTCCGAACTCGACGTCACTACACGCAATACCCAGGTACAAAAGAATGTGGCCATGGCTCAGATACGCAATGGGCTGTTCGGTCCTGGCGGACGATTGTGCCGCTTGAAGTGCGGTTCGCGCGGGTACCGTACCATAGCAACGGGTATGTGCAAGCTTCGCACGCAAAATGGACGAACTACGCGGATAGAATCCAGCGGGTGGATCCCTGAGAGTTCATAAGAGGAGCTCACGAGGCGAGTCGTATGAAGATGCGTTGACCTGAGCAAAAGCGCGCCAGACATATGGGCGAGCTGGTGTTGCACTATTCGACGTTGGGGGCCTTGTGGTGGATCTATTCGGTGATACCTGCATGACCGCGAAAGCATTCCCGAAGCTTCCGAGACATCGGCGTTTCGTGGGTTACGACAAGAATGACGCCGGGTCATTGAAGCTCTACTGAGCTTGGTTATAGCGTTTTGTGAAAGCGTTATGAGGGCCACGTGAAACATTGGTGGCTCTCCGCGTATTCTGGACTTTGCCACAAGGTACTTGGTCGGCTTGAAAGGAAATGTGTCTTCCAGGAAGGGGGAGCGACCCTGCGGATGCTCGTGCTAGGTGTCCACGGTATCAGTGTCTACAAGACTATTTCGTCCGGTTTATTGTAAACTACGACGGGGATCCCTTGCCTTCGCTGCGCAATTCACGGGCATCGGTGGACAACTGGCCGGCGAAGTTCCACGCCCTACTGCACACGCAAGACCCGCTGACGTTGCGGGCGGTGGAGGCGATGGAAAAGTGTGTGGCAGTTCGTCCATCGGCAGTGAAGTACGAAGGTGTGGGACCCGCGGTGTTTGCGAGTCGGGTTTTCTCGAAAGGAGAAACGATCCTCACCTTCCATGGAACGGTCGTGTATGTAGATTTGGGTGAGAGTACGCGGGAGGAGACCAGGATCTACGGAGGTGCATATCTGGGGGTAGGCAAAGAACATCTCAACCGGGTAGCCCTTCTCGTGGAAAGGCGGCCGGAGTCTCGTTAAGGTCTTAGACCTACCATGTACACCGTACAGGAACCGATTTGTGTGGTCGGTTTTATGAATAACGGGCGGTACATGCCTGGGAATGAGGAGGAGCGGAACAGAGGTATCTCTACAGCGCGAGAGACAGACATGGAGTTTTCGGAGATCGAAAGAAATAGGCGCAGAGGTCTCCTAGTTCACTGAACGCCGTTACAATCCGTGTGACATATGATATTCTGAAGGGCGCGGAACTCTTCACGAACTACGGAGAGAAGTTCAGCTTCTAAGTACATGGTATGAATTTCCAAAACACCGTGCATGTACACGAACTTAAACACTACATGCCAGTTTGCGAACCAGTTCCTGCGAGGCGGCCACGTTATAGCGGCTGAGAAGAACTTTGGTTCCCACGCAAGAAAGGTTGCCCGGAAAAGTGCGCTGTTTTAGGCCCGCTATGGCAAGAAAACGAGGTTTCAGAAGTAATGCAAATTTTGACTACGGCGTTTTCCAAAGCGATGGCGGCTGAAATTTACATACGTGCAAAACATATGAGCAGAAGGATGTGCAAAAAATAATTATCTGAAAAACAGCATCCATATGCGCATGTATTTTCACTTTTGCAGATCTCGACCCCTGCCATTAGTGACGCCCCTCCATTCTTAGACACTACATATTTTTTAACACCACGATATACATGGTTCCCATGAATCTCTGACATCGACTCGAGATTCAGTTTGTTTTTATGCTTGGTGTGATACGTGTAAGAGCTGTCGCACACAAGAATTGTGTGCCTCCCCTTTTGCACGGGTCAACTATAGCACAGCTACGGCAAGGGTGAAGTGAGGTGTTGGCGCCTGTACTCACAAGTGCTTCTAAGGCCAGGTGGTCGTACAGCGTAGGAAGAAAGTTGTTCCGTATGAAAGAATGCGGACTCGACTGTAGGGATCAGCCTTGCAATGCACTTGGCAGCACTTCGGCGCAAACCACGCGGGGGAAGATGCATGAATTTACGCGCGCATTGGTAAGCAGTTACCGGTCGATGCATCTAGAAGACTATAATACACGAACGCAATGCGAAGGACAGAACCTCTACGTTTCAGCCCCGCGATACAGTTAAACATCTCATGTTCGGCACGCACTGAACTGACGCCCACCAGCAGCACTCGTCCCATCTGTCAGGTTTTGCGGCGGGTATCAGGTAGTCCTTCTCTGCGTTCCACTGC
Organism: Endocladia muricata; assembly: GCA_032356245.1. Taxonomy (NCBI): domain Eukaryota; phylum Rhodophyta; class Florideophyceae; order Gigartinales; family Endocladiaceae; genus Endocladia; species Endocladia muricata. The sequence goes on along the minus strand of JAUKWC010007775.1, from coordinate 19,564 downwards.
ACTTAAAGTACTGTCCGAGAAACCAGCCCAGAGTTTTACACATCATCTCTTGCCGTATAGTCTGGGCAAGATTATGGGTGAGCCAGTGCCGCCAAGGATCACCTGGTGTAGTACTAAGTTTTCCAGGCCTGCAGATGGCGCATATTGTGCGTAGCGGTTTTCAATGCAGAGGCGCGCGATCTGTACGAAGACATTTAAGATTATGAAGGGTGTAAAAGAAGCTCATCCCCGTGAAAGAGGCAATAGGTCAACATGTAGCATTGAGATACGTACGGTGAGATGCAGAACTGCAGCGTACTGCACCATTGGCAATATGAACTGGATGTTATACTAGGAAATGAACTGGGAGTAGTCTATGCAGGCGTTCACTAGACGCAGCAGTTTCTTTTCTATTCCTTTGGGAATTCGGCGTCCATGCGAAAAAAAACCCGAACTACACGAACCCCACGTTTTGGAATGCCACGGAAGTCAGCAGTCAATAGCATTCCAAATTTGGCAGTACGGGTAGAGGAGTCACTTCGCTACTGCACCCTGTTAATGTCGGCATCCATTTCTCGAAACACGAACGCTGTGACGGTCTCCAGTTTGGCGTGGGGCTTTCGCATTTGAGACGTTTCAGTGGCCGTTTGTAGGGGGAGGGGAGTGGTACAGCGACGATGTCGACGGAAAGGAGGCGGGAGGTCCACTTTTTCAATGCGGAGGCCCAGCAGCTGGTGTTTGCCTGAGCTTGAGGCTATGATACGCAGGATCTGGGTTGGAAACGATTCTGTTAGGTCTCAGTCACGGAGCGAGATGTTGCCCGCTGGAGGGCGATTGCACCGTCAAAGGTAGAGCGCGACCACTTAAACTACCATAGAAACCGAGATTTGCAGTCCTCTCATGCAGTATCGCTGAATCGGATAGACGGAACCCTGCGGTTCGAGCTCGACTAGCGAACGCGAAGATCTGACGACATGATTCTCTAGAAGATACTTTGACATGAGCAGAGGAGAATCATGCAAGCGCACGAACTTCGCAAGAGCGAACTCGTATCCCAGTACTGCACACCAGAAGACGCTACTGTGGACATGTTCGGTTGTACTTATGCGACTGCCAGAGCATGCGTAGGTCTTTCGAAACATCACCGTCTCGTGTGGTAAGACAAAGATGATGACTACGGCAGATATTCTCTACCGAGCTCAGTGGAGGCTTTTCTCGACGGCATTGTGAGCACCGCGTGCAATGTTGGTGGCCCTCTGCAGTTTCCGAAGTTCGCCAGAAGGTACTTGGCCGCGGTCAAATAGAACTTGTCTGTGAGCATGCGACGCGAACCATGCGATGCTCCGGCTGAGCTTCTCCAGTTTCAATCATTCCAGTAATAGATGGCCCGGTCCACGCCGACCTAGAACCAGTACGATACGCTTTTCCTGCCCAAATCGGGGGCGTTAGTAGAGAATTAGGTGACAAAGCACCAACTTTTTCAGGATACGCAAAAGCTGTTAGGAAGGAGGCCAGTAGAAGCTATGACTGGCTGTGTGCTGATGCGCCCGTCGGTATGGGCGTACAAATCTGTGGGACCCGAGAAGTTTGTGAACCGCTTTTTAGTGAAAGGAGAGGCGATTCTTCCGGTATATGGGATGCTGGTGTTTTTCGGCTTGCGTCCGCGCATCCGGGATAAGACGGAGATCTTTGGAGATGGACGTTTGGGGTGACAGAGAGGATGGTTCAGCCGGACAGTCCTGCTTGCGGAACAGCGAACGGAGTCCTGCGACGTTCCAAGACAAAACATGTACATCGCACCGAACCCATTCTGTATCGCCGAGTCTATGTATAATGCTCAGCAGTGGTTTCGCCGCAATGAGGAGTAAAATAGGGTGATTTCCAGAGCGCAAGACACAAAAAGGAAGTTTCATGAGAATTCGTGACAATCATCGCACACAGCCCTTCATTCACTGTACTTTCTTACCATCTGTGCGACGTTTGACTTTTTGAGAGCGAGAAACTGCTTGCAAACAACGGAAATAAGTTCAGCTTTTAAGTTCGTCGTAGTAATTTACAAAATAGCGTGCAGTACGACAATATTATATACTACCCGGCAATGCAGAAAGTAGTAACTTCGAGTACGCCATACCGTGGGCTCCCGGGGGGAAGACTTGGACTTAGCCGGAAGAATGGTCGACCAGGACGGTGGCCGATTCAAGGGCCCATGTATCACGATATGAAGGTGTGAAAAGAAAGGATACTACAGACTCGAGCAGTATTCCAGTCCACAGCGGTAGCAGTGTGCTCATCTGAGAATACATGAGGAGATGAATGCTGTTTTTCAGATTAAGTTTCGAACATCCACCTCCTCATGTCATTTCAGACGAGTTGACCTGACGCCCTGTGCTTAGGGGCACCCCACGGTTCTTCACAATCACTTTACTCCCGGACGTCTTTTTTCTGCCACCGCGCTCCCAATATCGCCCGTCCCTCAGCGAAACCAGTTCCTCGCCTGGATTCAAGTCTTTTCGAACCGTTATGGACCAACCCGCTCGTCAGAACTGGCTGTTGCACTCGCATGTAGTTCTGAAGACTATCTTTCGAAACGCTCCTCAGCCACTTCTTCATAGGGCTACTTAATCTTCTTCATCCGTCGTCAAAACGACAATCAAATCCTTGCGGTTGTCGGAAGTAAAAGCGATACCTCTGTAGCAAGCACCATCTCTGCGACTGCTTCCATTACTGACCGAGTCTGCAAACCCAACCGAGTCCACGTCGTGTGCAATCTCAGCCACACCAAATGCTATATTATTCCGATGAATACGAAGTGCCATCTCACTGGCCGCGAACTATAGTCACCCTATTAGTGCCTAGAACAAGTAGTCTGGCACGTTCTTTCCTTCCAATATGAGCTACAGATAGTACTGTAACGTCAATCCATCAGTAATATGGTGTCCGAATGGAGCCCTGGCGTGCGTGACGTGTCCTTCTGCACCGAAAGCAGAGCTCGACATCGTAGGGATCTCATTCCCATTAAATAACGACGCCGATGCCACCCAATTAATTTTCCTGCGCACATGCGAACGGGTACCAATAGTCGGCCACCGACATGGGGAAACCCATTATGTCTCAGACGAATGCAAAGGAGCAAAGCGCGTCCTCTTCCCGTCCCTCTTCGAAGTTACTGTCCTGCCCTCGCCGAAGTCAGTCCCTCCCAGTCCGCAAAAATCGATCCCCAGACTGAGCCAAGGGCGGCTTCCTGCCAGGTACTTTCTTCAGACCGGCGTAGACCTGCGGCCCGCACAATGAACGCGTCTATCTACGCACGCCCTCTTGAAGTTCGCAGCGAATCGTCTCTCAAATCGCATATTCATATCCTCGAACTCCGTGTTTTGGAGGAGCGGCCGGTTTGGGGCTGACAGTCTACTGCCCCGTGATCTTCGACTCCTATTTTGACGATAGGGCTCTTGGAGGTTTCATCAGACCGCTGTCGCACGCCGTTGCCCGCTTCGACGTCCTCGCAACAATTGATTACAGCATTTCAACGGTTGAAAAGTTTCACCTGGGCATCGACGTGAGGAGCTCGAGGTTTCCTTGCAGAACGCCGCAGCAGTCAGGGCGGTTCGAGCTGCAAGTGTAGCCAAGGTACCGAAAATCAGATCCTTGGGTTTTAAACGTTGGCTTACCCACTACCACAGTCCGTATCTGTGTCTGCTAGAGTCCTTCACTCGAGCGTCTGAGGATGGTTGGTCCCCGAGATGTACGGGCCCAGATTCCTACGCTCGTACTCGCTAAACTGGACACGGCTGCCCTTGAGTAGCTTGAGCCGACACACGCGTACGATGCCGTTGAGCGTGAGGCATAAGCGTGCTCGGTGCTTCATGGATGTGTGGATTGGACGCTGCCGCAGCATCAGGAATGGGTTCTCCACCATCATCAGCCTCGCAGACTCTTCGTCAAGATATGGCGCGCTCACGTATACGCGTTACTTCCTAAGCTCCACGCTCCGCGCGAATATCGAGTGGGTGTTGGGAGTGCTTACCGGAAGCTGATCCGAGACCTTGTTGACCACATGCGGGGCATCTTCAGCATGGTCCGCAGTCTTCTGGGTTACCTTGGCCTCCTCAGTCAGCTGTTTCTCTTTGATCTGTGCCCCGGCCTTCTCCACGAGCTCTCGTCTCGACAGTCCCAGCACCTTTATCAGTCCGCCGGACGTCCCTAGCGGCGGGACCTGCACGAGCCGACGCGTTGACCGTGACAGGAGTGGAGCCACTCTTTTCCTGGGAAGCGCTCTTTTGGCAGCCAACGTTGTTCAGGACCTCCACGCCGCGACTGCAGGATCGGTCGTAGTCGCTTTGCATGCAGTACCACCTCGGGAAGTGCTGCGTATAGAAGGCGGAGTAGCCGGGGTAGCTACGCAAAGCGGGGCGATATTTTCCTCGGGTCTGAAAGCAAAGTGCTTAGCCACCTTGTTCGCAAAGCATGCAGAAAAGGCCTCGTTGCGTTCATGCAGATCACCTCGAAAGACCTTGTTGCTGCTAAAGAAAAGGCGTATCTGGCTGATGTCGAGTTCTTCGACGGAACGTCTGAAGTGGTTGCGTCGCGAAATCTTATCCCACCGATAACTGTCGCAGCTGAGGCTCTTTTGCTTGTCAAATTTACCGACAAAGTCTACAACTTCTTCAAAACGCATTGACGAGTAGTCGTAGAAATGCTTGAACTCGAACAATCAGTTGCGGGCCGGGTTGGCGATGTAATGCAACGCGGAAGTCGCGAACAATGTCGCGATAATACGCCCATTTGACCGAATATGTGCCTCAGCAAGGTGGTTGACGCCAAGCTTCCTAAAGTAGTGGTCGAGCTGTCGATGGTCAGGTCCCTCGGGATTTTCACGCGGCATGCTTATCAGAGTTGTATTTCGGCTGCGCGTCTGGAGCGACGGCATGCCGACGGGCTTCTCCCTGGGAGCAGACTGACCTTCGAAGTTGGTTCATGAGTTTCCTTTATCCTGATCGCCAGCAATCTCATGTGATTTTGGACGATGAGACCATGAGTGTAGTTAGGGAAACTCACGGACTACTGAAGGAAGAGGTTGCCGATACGTACTAATCTAACCGACGTGTTCCTCTAGGATGCGTCGGACATGATTTCCGAATTCGCCATATCCAGACGATTTAGCGAACCATTCTTTTCAAGCACTCCCCCAACTATCCTATAGAGGGTTCTACGCCCGCCCAAGCCTGGAACTGTACCACATTCCCCGCTGCTTGCGGTTCTTGCTCTGACTATACCTCCGGCTGCCTTCCCGTGGGTTCCATGAGGGAGTCGCGGTCGAAGCTCGCCCTGGGTATCTTGTCGGTCATCCCAGCAGTGCAGCAGTTGTGAGAAAAGGCGTTCGACCGGATTCATGGAGGATGGATTTCGCTATGGCAACATTGAGAAGATGGGTGAGGATTTCTGTTCGGGGGAGGGTTTCTGGGTGACGCTATGGACCGGAAACACGGAGAAGCGACAGTCGCGGCGCAACAGGAACAGGAATACAAAGGCCATAGGAATCTGGAGAGGCACAGGTGCCGTTAAACGGCGTAGCGCGCAGAAAAGCGTAGTTCTGAGCGGGCTACAATGGTGGGAGTCCACATTCGAAAAATGTACAATCTTCACAGTCGACGGAGGCGGTCATTAATGACAAAGGCTGGGATCTGCTGACCTGTTTTCGCATGAGCAGAGGCATTTTTGAAACTTCAATTTCAGAAACGATAACTACCTGCTCATGTTCAGTCATATCAGGACGTCCAAGCCTCTGTCAATAATCACAGGCTATCAATCTTAAACATTGCGTACTCTTGAACCCCGAGACGTACAGGTGTCCAGCCTTCCTTTGATGCAGACTCGCGCATCACCTTGTTTCTACGCTTCGTGTGATAGGTGTGAGACCTGTTTGTTGCAATAAACCTGCGCAGGCGATCCTACTGGCGCGCCTTTTTGTACGTCTACAAAACAGCTAGAGTGGAGTGTTGGCGTCGGTTCTGCCTTCTTCATTGTAAGGATAGATGGACGGCAAGCGTACGATGCAATTTGCTGCGTATTGGACGCCAAGTCCCGCCATGAATACAAGAAGACTTATTGTACCGGTTTGGGTCAACCTGCAAGGATGAGAGAAACAATCTCTCTCGTGATAAGATCATTGGAGATAAACAACAGGATCAAGATGCTGTAGCTGCGTTTGTATCTCTTCCTGATGTTCCGGAAAATAGCGTTTGAATCGGACAGTAAACGATCTAGGCGCTCCTCTCCGGCACTTCCAGCGCGGGTGTGACCGATGAGGTGAGAGTGAGACAGGTGGACTCCGAACTCCCTGTGGGTGGTGACTAGGAAAGGTTCGGGATCGAGCAAACGATTATCACTCCGCCCCAAGTGGGACTTGGGATCTTGGGAACGGTTATGTACTCTTGGGGAGCTCTATAAAGAAACAATTCCTACAGAAGCTCGAAGAGTACCGTGCTGAGCTCGACTGGACACCGGCGTATGGATCCATCACCCATCCCAAATGCATAGGGACATAGCTCGCGCCCGTTGAATCCAGGCTCTAGCACGCTGAAGGCCGTGGGGGCTCCGGATACGGAACTTATCTCGGGAAGCCTTGCAGGGACGTGCTGTGGATACGTGCACGGATAACCGGGACCATGCGCAGCGTTCCTTGCCGCCTTGCTTCCGCAACAAATGTTTCCCTACTGTCGTGCGCCTCAGAGGGCAATCTCTGAGTCAGATATGAAAGGAAGGGATCGGTCTCGTGAAGAGGATGGCGGTTGTTTCATGGCTGAGGCCGTTCAACTAGACACGAATGTGGTGAGAAGGAGTTCAGAGAACAAGATTTGGTGGTGGGTAAGAGGGGCGTAAGTCGCGGACGGGATCTCGACTATGCGTGCCTGTGTTGTCGATTGAGACGTTGCCCGTTGAGATTTAATCGAGACCTGCTATAAACCCCGCAAAGGCCCGTCTGGTCTATCATAGCTTCCGACCACAAATCTCGATCAGTCCTCGAACGCGTACTTTAAACTCAGAGACAAATAATTTGCTGCATACAGAAGGAATGGAGAAGAGTAAACAGTTCTCATGTATTGGTAGCCCGTAAATTTGGCGTAATGATCTGGTCATGAATTCCGAAGGAGAGAGGATGCGCTGTGAATCGGAGCGGAGGGTTCAGATTCGACTGGTCCTGTGGTACAATTTCCACGGGACATACATTTGTATAGGTGATAGTACAGCGCGTGGATCTGAAGACTGAAAGAAGAGATGTAGAAACTCGACCCCACCATGTGATATGCCCGAATGACAGCAGAAGCGTAATGCATGCCAAACCGGGGAGAAGCACGAGCTTTGCGCCTGTGTTACTGCTTTTCAAGGAGCAGGAAAATATGAGAAGTGCATGCCGAATTCCCATATGTGGATTAACGCATGCAAACGTACTCCAGCGTGTCACTGACAGCGCCATTTGTTGCTATTAAAAAGGTCTACAGACCGAAGGCATACTCTGTGCGCTATAGTGCATCATGGTCCTGCACACTGAATAAAGAAAGAAGACAGGTCGCATTTTCAATGTCTGCATTTCCATTGCCATCAACAGCTGAGAGCATAAAACTCAATCGCTGCCGTGTTGTGGGACGGATGTTGCTCTCTGCATCAACGCGCTGAGTATTCTGTTTCCGCATTGGACCGAGTGGAGTAATAGAGAGGACGAGATCATAGCCGCTGGAGGTGGTGTTAAGGACGCAAGGAAAGCAAGCACTTTCAACAATAGCAACTTGGAGAAGGTAAGATCTGTGGACCGACTATTTCATTAGAACCTCGGTGCGGACAATAACGAGCAGTACATTGGTGACCTGACCACCAACCTGCCTCCAACTGTTGCTGGCGTATGTTTGCGCCGTGAAAAGGACAGGGGATTCAAGCCTGGAAGTTGAGGAGGACCTTGTTAGCTGGAGGTTCCCAAGTGGAGGTCGCGCATCTGTTCGAAACATAAAGTGGATTCCATGCTGAGACAACAGCGGGATGAAAACAGGAAGCATTCTTACAGAACGGATGGCAGCCTCCGCAAGCACGGAGTATCGAGATTCTGTTACCCATGTGTAGCGGCAGCATACACATACCACAGCCTACCCAGGTTTGCATGAGCAGCGGCGTTGGGCTCACCTTTCGACACTTTTCTGAGAATATCAACCGCAGACTGCCATATGCTTCTCAGTGGTGAGGCGGAAGCTGTGAGAAGATCCGAGGGTGCTTTGCAACGACGGAAGAGTCGGCTGGTTTCTGTGCCTAAGCGAGTGCTGATGATGCCCTTTGCCCCAGATAGGTCGCCGCAGTAGATGGCCAGGACTGGGGGACATTTCCACACACCATGAAAGACATCTCATCATGTGACGCTTATGAGAGATTCTTCATACAGGGGCGATTGCAGAGAGTGGAGGCCGGAAAGCAGTATGGGGGTTTTCCCCTTTGGTGCACAAGTAGTCTAAGAAGGGAGAATGATGTCAAAGTGTCTGCCGTGTAGGGCAGGGAAGTGCTAGACAGGGACGGAGTCATCGACAGTATCCCAGGACATTATGCAGCATCTGCAGAAAGTGGTGGTAAAGTTGGAGCGAGTCAAATGCACGGGATGGACAGCAGGGACGCTGCTCTTAGGTGCAGTGACGAATTTGACAGTGTGGATCTGCACGAAACCTATAAATGAAAGCTTCTCGAACCTCGCGGTATGTCGGATGACACATCCGAACTGATGCCTCAAAACTTCGGCGTCGAGGAATTGACAAACCTGGCGGTCCACACCAGTCTATCGGCGATGCGCGGAGAAAAGCGCTTCGCTCTGCGCGGGATCACCATAAAGTCACATTACTACGACTCCGTGGTGGCTTACGAGGTTTGCTTTCGCATTATTTGGAAAGGGTCCTGGAAGTAAGTAGCTCCGAAGGACGTACCGCCATGGTCTATTGCCCAAGTTGTGCAGCAGCTGTTATACTGAGATTTTTTCTGGACAACAGGGCCCATAGGGAAAAGACGCTCTGTTGATGTTTGAATTCCGTATTCAAAGCGCGCGGCGAAGGAGTCGTGGTCCCTCGCGACAGAGATGATGTTATGAACGGAGCATGGGCCAGCAGTTCTGTTCATCTCGGCGAGAAAAACTTCAATAGATTGTATGAGAGGGATAGACTTACTTGTGGTCGCCCCAGCGTTGGAGGAAAATGGAAGTGGGATCACGGGATGCAGAGGTGCGGTAGCCCTGTTTCAATAGACGGCATCGTCATAGTCGTCTGAATGCTCCGGGGCGGGTCAACCTTGCGGAGTGGTGGGTGTGAGCTCGACGGGGAGCTGTCTTCGAAAGTAACAGTGTCGGCCGTATCTGGGAAGGGAGTACGCGTCGGGAGACGAGTAGACGCAGTGCTAAAACTTGTGGCGTATACTGACCACTTGCAAAGCGAACTGTATGCAGGACGTCGTGTCGAAGGAGTGGAAGAACGGAGAGCTACAGCGTCCTTTGTGTACAGAGCAGTCCTCGTCCTGTTGCAAGGCTCAAGACGAAGGGACTCTGTCTGAACACTTTGCGTGCACGAGAACAAGCAGAGGTCCGGGGGACATAGCAGTGCTCGCAGTGAAAAACTGGCATGCCATTCAACCCATACGCACGCTTTTGGCTGTGCGGGTGTGAGATTGTCATTTTGTATGCTAGCAGCTATTCTAACATAAGGTGAAAATCGAATTGCGGCGGTTTTGTAAAACCACATATTGAACGAGTTTCAGGTTCTTGTACGGTCTCGGATAACTTCCACGTACGGCGGTGAAACTGTAGAAAAGAGGGACCTGCGAGCGGACCCACATAATCCGAGCAACATGGTATGGCACTTCATGAGATCCGTATACGTCCCCGGAGGGAAACGAAACTTATCAAGCGACGGCTTTCTTCCCTTGTGATAGGAAGGCGTCCGAAAGAGAGCAGCGCACCCTCGCCACATGCGAGTATCAGATCCGGCTAGAGGTTGGGCGGAATGGGTGGCTTGGTCCGTGAGAAGCAAGAGAGGAGAGATGAGGTGTGATGCGGGAAGTGCGGATGGCTAGAGTTGGACAGGATTATGGACTGCGTGTGGCCGTAGAGTGTGGTGCTGCAAACTGGCACCGAAGCTAGGCGAGTTGTTTGAAGTCGTTGCAGAGAGGCAGGGCAGAGGATGTGCGCAGCGATGCTGGGAGCGTGAGTGCTTGGAGATGGAGAGCATGATGAGCTGAAGGTGACTGTGGGATGGGATAATGGTAATATTGGTGCACCCATATACTCTGAAAACATTGCACATGTTGCGGAATGGAAAGGTAGCGACAGTAGACTTGACGGTCGCCGCACGCAAGGAGCGCCCCACGCCCTTCTAGAAATCTCGACACCCAGTAGGACTGCGTTCAGAACTGCGAAAAGTACAGTTGCATAGTACTTAAACTAGAAATATACTTCGACACGCGGTAGTACGCGACGTAGTAAAGCTGTCCCACGAGAGTCTGCAGGCCGTAATAATTCAGCTGGTACTGGTAGACAGTACTTTTGAAAACTGCAGTACTGTTTTTAATATCACCTGACCTGGACGTCCACTGGGAGGAAGTCCGAGTCTACTGATACTAGACTCGGACATGCATTAGTCGGAGGTTCGTGTGCAGTGATAGTGGACCTGGACGTTGACGAGGTCCAACTCCCAGTTTAGTAATAGTATACATGGACGTCCACACTCTGGAAATCCAGATGCAATAGTACCAGACCTGAGGCTGCCGAATACCTAGGGAATGAAGGGTATCACTAGACCCCGTCCTGCACCTGGTAGACGTTCGCGTCCGTTTCTGGAAATATAGACGCAACTGTGTATAATATACAGAATGGTTTAACTGTATGCTGATCAAGATTCTCCGGCTTCCGAACGACCTGTTTTGTTGTTCATTATTATAAAGTGTAGTCCAATTACACTCCTCGCAGTGCGCTACTACAGGTCGCTGTAAACCGCGCCCGACCCCACAGTACCTTCTTTACAGCACGCCAACCGCGGCTGTGTGTACTTCTGACTGTGTGTATATCTTTACGTATTCGTTTAGCACCGTGCTACCACCGGCAAACTAAGCTATTAATTATTTATCCTTTCCTTGGGCGCTCGCTAGGGATGCCACGACCTCCTTCACTGGATATTGTCCAGGTAAGACTAGCCATATCGGACACTAAAGGTAGGGGGGTTTCACTCTATTTGTTGCGCCCAACTTGTCTTCAACGATCTAACCATTTGCCTAGCTCTAAAGTTATCGTCTAATACCACCTCCCCCGTACTCGCTTTCCCAACCGTCGCGTTGGCGCTAATTTCTTTTTTCCTTCAGATTCCCAAGCTTCGGCTACATATACGCTACCTTTCGCTATCTATATCTCTACCTTCCTAGTTCTTGACATGGCCGAACTCGTTCAGACTTTATTCTGGACCGACTTTCCCCAGTGCGTGACGGCCCTCGACGTTATAATCCGCCCTCCAATGGCGGTCTCGCGTCGCGCTACCACCCCGCTCTACCACCCTGCTTTTCGTCTGTGGTTTCGAAAATGGACGCGGGCGTCCCCAGGGTGCAGTTGCTTAGTGGACCTTCCACCCGTACGGCACACTTTGGAATGCTGTGGAATGCTGATTTCCGTGCCATACTGAAACGTGGAGCTCGTATGGTACGGGGTTTTCTCGCATGGACGCGGACTTCCAAAAAATAAATATTTTGAACCGCAGCGTCCAGTGAACGGCCGCACCCCCTACGTGGGGTTCATTTCCTAGTATAACGGCCAGCCCGTACTGCGAATTGAGCAGTACGCTGTAGTTCCGCATCTCACCTTACGTACCCCAATGTCACATAATGGCCTACAGCCTGCCTCACGTGAATTGGCTAACCTTGAACCCTTCATATTCTTAATTCGCATCCAACAGACTTTAGGCAGCTGAACGGAAGAATGCTAAGCACTACATGCAGTATCTGCAGCTCTACGAAGCTGAGCATTATGCGCGATGATTTTCGTGTGCACCGTCTCACCCATAATCTTTGCGGGCTTTGTTTGGGGAGGAGATTATGTGTAAAACTCTGCGCTGGGTCTCGGGCAGTATCGTAAAAATACTGGAACGTAAATATGGATGAACCTGTAATCCACGTAAGGCGTGGCAAAATTCACGAGTGCTGCTGGACGGTACCAGTTTAGTGCGTGCCGACCATAAAACGTTTAACTACACCGCAGGACTGACATGTAGCGGTCCTATCCTTCGCGTTGCGTTCGTGTAATAGAGCTGGCTTTGTGCATCGGTCCGCCAGTGGTTAACAATGCGCGCACAAAGTCATACATCTGGCACCGCTTGGTTTGCGTCCAGGTGACGCCAATTGCAGCACAAGGTTGATGCATACAGTCGAGTCGGCACCCGATCATACGGAACAACTTTCTTCTTACGCTATACGGACATCTCTCGTTAGAAGCATGTGAGGAGTACTGACAACGACACTTTCCTCCACCCTTACCGTAGCCGTGCTACGATTAACCCGTGCGAAACGGCAGCCACACCTGCTTTGTGGTGAAGACGTCTTAGACGTATCATAGAAAGCGTAGAAACAAACCGCACCTCGATTCGACGTCAATGAGGGGTTCTAAACGTGTTCTGCGTGGCGTTGGAAAGTAACTAAGTTTTATGATAGGTGGGATGCCACTAGTGACAGGGGCAGAGATCCGCACATGTGGAAATACATGGGCAGTTGGACGTTGTTTTTTAGTTTAAGTTTCGCACATCCATCCGCTCTTGTGCCTTGGCATGGGCAGATCGTAGCCGCTGTCACTAGTGACACCTCCCTTTTCATCCACTGAACAGCTCTTACACTTGCAATACCGAGCGTAGAAACAAAGCAGTCCTGCATTCGACGTCACAGAGATGTTCTACACCTGTATTTTGTGGCGTCGAAAAGTAAGTTTTACCAAGGTCGGTGGGCTGGCACTAGTGACAAAGGCGGAGATCTGCACGTGTGAAGATACATGGGGAGATGGATTGTGTTTTTCAAATCAAATTTCGCTTACTCATCTGCTCATGTCTTTTCACATGTGTAGATTGTAGCCCCTGTCACTAGTGGCATCCCCCTATTCGGCTTCTGCACAGGTCGGACACGTGTGACATGAAACGTAGAAACAAACTGAACCTCGAGTCGACATCAGAGACAAATTCTACACGTTTATCTCGTCGCATCGAAAAGTAGGTAAGTCTCAAGACCGGTGGGCTCGCACAAGTGACAGACGTTGAGATCTACCGATGTGAAAATACATGGGAGGATAGGTATTGTTTTACACTTTAAATTTCGCACATTCATCTACCTATGTGTTCTGACATGTGTAGATCTTAGCCCCTATCACTAGTGGCATTCTGTACTGGGCTACTGAACCGCTCTTTCACGTGTGACATTGAGCATATAAATAAATCGATCTACATATATTTTGTGGCTTTGAAAAGTAAGTAATTTTCAAGATCAGCTTGGTGTCAGTAATGACAGGGGTTAAGGTCTGCGCACGTCCAAGGACATGAGCAGATGGATGTTGTTTTTCAGATGAAATGTCGCACATCAATCTGCTCATGTGTTTTCACATAAGTAGATCTCAGCCCCTGTCGCTAGTGACAACCCCCTAGTCTAAATTATCATTACTACTCAAACCTCTTTTTTGTGCTATAGCGGCTCCAAAATCGCCCACCTTTCTGGGCGAACTTTCTTGAGGCTGATCCGAAGTCATTCTCAACCGCTAAATTGTGGCTTGCTAGCCGGAACTGATTCTCCAAATGGCACTTAGTATTGAAGTTTGTTTACCTGCACAGCATTTTGCAAATACCTCCGACGGACTTGAAAGTTGAACGTTTTCCCACAGTTCTTGAACAGCTCTTTGCTATTCAGAAGGCCACGCGTCGCACGCATCGTAACGGTGTTTCGTGAAGGTAGAACTCGCTGCGACAATTCCCCTCGATCCTCGTAAAACTCCACGTTTATGTTTCGCGCTCTACGAGTACCTTTATTTTGCTCGTCCTCATCCCCAGGCAAGTAAAAGGCGTCATCCGCAAACCCCACCATACAAAACGGTACCGGGCCGATGTACAAGTTATGCCTCGGAACTTCACGGGACTTCGCCCGCCTTTCCAAGAGAAGGGCTACCCGGTTGAAACGTTCTCTGTCTATCTCCGGAATTCCATCTCCGTCGATCTTCGTCTTCTTCCGTGTGCGCTCATGCAAGTCAGCGTACAGGAGCGTCCCATATATTGGGAGGATGGTCTTTCCTTTAGCGAAGACCCGGTCCGTGAAAACCTCGCGTCCCGCACCTTCGTTCATTACCGTCGACGGACCCATCACTACAGACCGTGCCATCGCTTCCACCATCCGTAGTTTTAGCGAGGTTTGCACGTTCAGCAAAGAGTGGTACTTCGCCGGTTAGATACCCACCGACGCCCGTGAATAGTGCATGAAAAGCATGAGATCCTCTGCGCAGTTCGCAATAACCTGGACTACGTAGTCCAGCAGACATTGATACCGGCGACACCTAGAACGAGCATCCACAGGGTCGCTCACCATTCTAGCAGGTATATTTCATTTCATGCCGGCGAAGTACCTGGTGGCAAGCTCCACAATCCGCGGAGAGCCACCAATCTTGCACGCGGTGCTCACATCACTCCCGCAACACGCTTCAACGAAGCTCGGAAAAGCCTGACCGGCACAGTCGTCATCCCTGTCGCACACCACGAAACGGCGATATCTCGGAAGCCCTGCACATGCTTTCGCTATCGCGTAAGTACTGCTGAATAAGTCCAGCAAAAGATCCCCCCGTGTCGAATACGGCAATACGAGCTCGCCCATATGCTCGATATTCTTCTGATCGGGTCGAGGCATCTTCATGCCACTCCCTTCGTCCGCGCTGCTCACCACCTCTCCAGGCCCCAAGCTCTAGATTCCATCCATACAGTTCGTTCGAGCTACAAACGATGCTTGTCGTGCAGACGAACAAGGTCGGGATGCAGGAGCAAGGGGTTACTGGTCTCAAGACAAAGGTCATCGACAACAATGAAATGCTACGGCAGGGGGATCAAGAGCTCCTTGAGGTGCGTGTGTCGACTAGAGCAACGGTTTACGAGTTCCTGCGAGTACAAATCATAATTCAAGGATGTTAAGCAAGAGAACGAGAGGCTACACGTGGCCCATGGGATTTATGGCGGCAACTAGCAGGCCACTCTGTGTGTCGGAACGAGACGTGGTCAGAGTTGCAAGTGTATGACACAAGTGAAGGCAAAGCACAGTGGTGTTGCCTTGACCATCGAGAAGCAGATTCTGCAATGATGCCACCGCAGAACTGCTGAGCTGAACCTAACAAGTTCTGTTCCAATCCGAAACTAGGCCCGTCGCGGTGAGCCGTGCGTGGTGGGGGAGCTCTTCGCCGAAGGCCTGGACGGTGTCGCGCCGAATCCATCGATGGTTCCTGCCGGTCGTAAGGAGTACTACACGCGTTCCGACAACGATGAGACGACAGCTTTGGTTCGAATAGTTGGTGCAGAGCTTCCCACAGCGAACCGTTCATCCTCGTTTCTGGACGCTGAGTCACGCCTCGAGGGGGTGGGGGCTATTTGAAGAGACTATGCTCTATGTGCAAAGATGAGGCAGACATTCTCTGACGTAATGAGCGCGCGGAAGAGGAACGCCAGGGACAAGCTGTTCCGATGCCGTGCGGAATTCTTCTTATTGGCCGGGATGACCACGTTTGTATCGGACAGCAAGGGGGCGGAGCGCTCATCTCAGGCACTTGACGCGCCGGGGAAGCCAATGTGTCCAGAAGGGGAGCAAGGGACTCCAGACTTCTCATGGTGGCGACTCAGCAAGGTCGGAGATCTAGGATACGGTGATCACTCTATAGCAAAGGAGGTGTGTCATCTTGACGAGAGCGACGTACTGCTTGGAAGCTCTTTGGGGAGATGTGTCCTTCACAAGTTCCGACGATACCGTGCTCAAGAGGATGCGACGTCCGAGCACGGGTTTATCATGCAGCTCGCACGCCCGGACGCCTAGCTGACAGCAGTGGTATCCTGCCTACAGCATGCTGATGTCCGTGGCGGCCAGCGCCAACGCACTTACGGCCTGACGTTTTCCAGGTACCTACCCTTGGCAACCGCGAAGATACTATGCAGCGCTCGCAGCCTTTTATGCCGCATCGTTCCGCAAGAGATGTTTCGGTATGGTTCCACTGTTGAGGGGGCGTTGTGTGAGTCGGCGAATGAGGAGATGGAACGGTCTGGTGAAGAAGATGGCGATGTTTTGTTAGCAAGCGCCCCTGGAGTAGCCACAGACGTGGTGAAGGTGGGTTCATAGAACAAATCTTATGTGGCGGTACGAAAGACGTGGTTTTAGGACAACGTCTCCGGTATGCTTGGCGGTGTTGTCGTATGCTATGTTGCACATGCAGACTCAAGCGACGAAGCGTATGAAATTTGCGATGGCGCTTCTGGCCTTTCATGGATTCCCGCCATAGCTTTGGATTCTCCCCCACGCGCTGCTGTTGAAGCAGAGGACGAGTAACTATCGCTGCACACAAGAGAGAGAAAGGAAGAAACCGTACTTGCATGTTTGTAGCTTACTAAAGGAATTATGGTTTTCTCGTATCTTTACGTCTAGTGCGGACAGAATGGTGTGTCCGTTGGAGGGGAGTGTCGAGGTAGGATTGGCCGTGCACCAGGGTCTCAGTAGAAACTGATTTTGTTGACCCAATGGTACAGCCTGTGGAGCTGAGGAGTGAAGGGGGGATTTAGAAATTTGACAGCACCACGTAAGCTGTTCCAATGATAGCAGAACCTTTGCGCAGCCCAATCCAGGGAGAAGCGGTAGCTTGACACCCTCGTCCATGCATCTCTGGGACCGCGAGCGGATTTTCTGTGGGATTTACATTCTCATCCGCAGATCACCGCAAGCACACACATTGCAGAGTATCGTCAACAGCGTCGATTGGAGGAATACAATCCATGTACCGAACAAAGGCATACTCGGTACGGTGCATTGATTCATAGGCATGCATACGGAAAAGAGATAGAACCTAGGCCACCCAGACAGTACCTGTGTGTTCTTCGTCGCCAGCGGCCAGGAGCACGAAGCTGAATCGCTGCAGTTTCGTCGGGACAAAGCTGCCATTTGCATAAACGCGCTGAATGACATGTTTCTGCTGTAGGTCGAGTCGAATGACAGTCACGTCGGGATCATAGTGGTTGACGAAAGGACAGATACCGCCGAGAACGTAACCACTTTTGACGATAGTAATTTGGAGAGTGTCACATGTATGGACAGAATGCTGCTGGAGAAGCTCGGCACAGGCAAGGTCCAGCAGCACAGTGTTCTCTGGTCACGAAGCCGGGCATGACAATCGATGGAGATGTCGGGAGCTTCTCCGCACAGTGATGGGAGCATCGTGGCGGTGAGGTGGCCTTCTTCGTTTGCGAGAAGCGTCATGGCGAGGGTTCTCGAGTGAACGAGGTCGCGGAGGTAAATTCTGAAGCCCTTACTGACAAGACGCGCCCCGTGCCTGTCGTTTGGGTTCCTGTGCAGGGTTGCGAGGGGACGCACTTGGGAGATGGAGAAGAGGTGCGCTCGAGCGACAGCAAGGTTTTTGAAGAGCTGGATTCGGCGGAAGGTTCTGTCCCTGGCTAATGCCCTTCGCCTGGAGGTGCGGCGGTAGTCTTGCTTGAATGTGGTGTGAGCATATTGAGAAACACCGCCATCTAGATGTTGTAGGCCTTCAAAGTTGGGGATGTGATCTGCAAGGTGGATGAGGAGATAAAACTTGACGGTCTTGAGCGTGGTCGGGTGGTGGTCCCGAAACATGTGGAGCATGGAGCCTTCAAACTTATTGACACGTTCCTCTAAGTTTTCAACCTGGGCGAAGCTCCACTGCGTCTCTATTCCCAGTCGAGAGCTGAGCATTAGAATTTCTCAGTACTGAGCGCAAGTAAATGGAAGGGGCGCGAAGTCAGCATCATCAGAGCAGCAGTCAATAGTTCCTATCATAATTGGAAACACCATGTCAACAGACTTGTAGTGTTTGGCTTCTAGCATGCCGTGGACTCCTTCATTTGCGTACAGTCCGTTCAGGCGACTGCCTTTTTCGGAGGCGGAGAAGTCGACGCGTATGCCGGGAACGTAGCAGTCCCTCTGAATGGCTGCCAGAATTGTGTTGACTCCGCGAAGGAGAGCTGTGCGGATAGTTCTGAACTACTTCCGGCTATTTCCAGCCGACTCTTGCGCTGTGAATAGGACGGGGGAGTCGAGCCTTAGAAACATGCAGGTCTTGATTGGCTTGAAGATGCCGAGGCGGAAGTTGTGTAGCGGTTCGCAACCGAAGGTGGAGTGCATGCGTAGATGAGAATCGGACGGAAGCACGGCGCATTTTCCCAGAAAGTACAGCAACCTCCGGACGAAGGAGGTGGCGAGTGTTTGTTGCGCCTGTGCGGTGGCAGCTGTGGCCTGAGCCAGCCTGCGCAGAAATACATGCGCACCGGCGTCGGTCTCGAGGTTGCCCACTTGCCAGTCAAGAAGGATGGTGATCTGCGTGGTGCGTGGCGGAAATGAGGCAGACCAAGAGATGAACTTTGAAAGTACTACGCAACGGTGGCGGGTTTGGCTGGGTTTAGTGCATGGTTGAGTGCTGATGATGCCCCCTGCCTCGGATATGTTGGAACAGAAGCTGTTGAGGACTGAGTGATATTCCCCGAGACGATGGTAGGCATCAGAGTATGTCAAGCCTACGAGGGCTTTTTCATACAGCGGCGATAGCAGAGAGTGCAGGGCGGAGTATCGTATGGAGTTTTTGCTGTCTAGTGCGCGAGTAGTCGAAGAAGGCGGAAGGACTTCAAAGCCTCTGTCGTCCACGTTCGGGAAGAGCTGGACAGGAAGACAGCCACTGGCGGGGCGCCGGGACATTATGCAGCGTCGGTGGAAAGCGGCAGTGAAGTTGAGGAAAGTGAGATGCACAGGACAGGCAACGACGGCGTTGTTCTTAAGCGTAGTGGCGGAGTTATACGTGTAGATCTGTATGCAACCAACAAACGAGTGAGTCCCTGGCGTCCTGAAGTTCCAGATGACACCCTCGAGCTCACTACACATGACTTCTTCATTCTGGTATTGACAAACTCGTCGGTGCACGTCAGTCTGCACCGCATGTGCGAAGACATGCGTGTCGCTCTGGGGGGGGTCACCGCAAAGGCGGAAGTAGCAACACTCTGTGTTAGCTTGCGCTGCTTGCTTTCGCAGGATCTCGACAGGGTCCCAGAAGTAGGCAGCTCCGAAGGACGTACCGCTCTGGTCCAGCACATGAGTTGCGGAGAAGCCCCGATGGTGAGGCACCTCCTCGACAACAGCGAGTGTGAGGGAGCGACACTTTTGTGAGGAGCGAATGCGGTCTCCAAAGCGGGCGAGAGAGAAGCCGGAATCCCTCAGGATAGAGATGATCTCGTCAACGGTGCGCGGGCCGGCAGTCGTCTCTACTTCGGCAAGAGAACCTGGGATAGATTATATCATAAAG
>JAUKWC010007664.1:0-20315 GCA_032356245.1 Endocladia muricata | reverse complement strand
CGCGGGATGGAATGGGCAGGGTGGGAGGAAAGTGAGAATAGTAAGAGCGGGGCGACGCGGGTGGCGTCGCAGCGGAGTGGGGGAGGGGATGATAACGCGTCAGATGGATTGTTGTTTGCGGAGATGGATGAAGGGCAGGGGGAGATGCGGGACAGATGGGGAGGGAGTAGAGGCGGTGTGGAGGTGTCGCTGGGAGGAGGACTGAGCTTGTCGGGATTCCTGGGACGGTAAAACAGTTGAAGAAAGAGGGGCACGTTACACACAAGGCGTGCAGTGAGAAGGGCGTACAAGTGTAGTGCACCGGGCGAGACTGGTGTTTGGAGACGGCAGGTGTTGAGTGTTGTCAAGCAGAAGAGTCGTGTACTGTACAGTATGTAGAGTTAGTTGTTGACATGCGCATCTCTGTTCCTGCTGCTACAGGACTGTGCTGTATACTGTAAGCATGTGCAAGAGGTGGTACGTACAAACGATGGGCAACGTACAGGACCGTTTTTGTAATCGGGCAGGGCATCGGTGGTGATCCATTCATACTGCACAAAGCAATGAACGAGGAAAGGCAGTGTTCAAGTTGAGGTTGTGAATTCAATGTTTGCCAGTGAGGGGGATGCTGGAGCATCCTGGATGCTGCACGCACTGTATGTGTTTTGAAAGACGGGGCCGCTTGTGACAGCACTTCCACGAGCATCACATTGTCCAATCGGCCGTATGTCCACGTAAGCACAGACGTGTGCCAATACACCTTCGAGGCGTTGTCACAAATCCCCGTGCTCTCTCTCTCACCGCTCACTCCCACTTGCGATCTGTTGTCGTGTTGGGTTTTTGGCCCCTCAACTGAATATGCTTTTTTGCTTGAAAACCCCTCAGTCCCCATCTCCGCGGGCAGTACCATAACATCGCTGGTCAACAACCCCCTCCGAGCACCACGTTGCTGGTCAACCCTCGCCAAGCACCACGATGCCGGTCACCTCCCTCTGAGCACGACATCGCTGGTCAACCCCCTCCCGCCCCCCCCCCCCCTCTCTCTTCGTTGATGTATCTATAGATCCCCGCCCTCCCTCTCATTCATAGCTCCAATTCCGCATTCTCTTCTTCCCCCGTATTACACAACCAAACAACCACACCTCCCCCTTCCTCGCCACCTCTGCCTCTACCTCTACCTCTTACCTTGCGGCGCATGTTGTCGCGGGCCCTCTCCTTCCTGCCCGCTTCCCGCCTCCCCTCCCTTCCCCACATCCGCCCCTCCCGCTTCCTTTGCACTCTGTCCACCATGTCCTCCTCCTCGACTCCCCCCCCCGCAACCATCACCCCCGTCACCATCAACGACGCAGACGCCTTGCTCCGCTCGCATTTTGGCCATGACGTCTTCCGTCCCGGCCAGCGCCGCGTCATCGAGCATCTTCTGGCCACCCCGTCCACCCCATCGTCTCCCGATGTACCGCTTGATCGCTGCGGTCGCGCTCTTGCCATCTTTCCGACCGGTGCAGGAAAGAGTCTGTGCTACCAGTTGCCAGGCATGCTCTTTGCAGATGGCCTCACCTTGGTCGTGTCACCGCTCATGGCCTTGATGAAGGACCAGGTGGACGCCTTGGTGCGGCGCGGCTTCTCGGCAGCCTGTTTGGACTCGAGCTTGTCGGCCGCGGAGACGCGCGATCTGTTTGATCGCGTGCGCGCCAGGGAGGTGAAAATTCTGTTTGTGTCTCCGGAGCGCTTCAAGAACTCGCGCTTTCTGCGTCTCATTCAGGGCGTGTCTGTGGCCTTGTTTGCCGTCGATGAGGCCCACTGCATCTCCGAGTGGGGGCACTCCTTCCGTCCAGACTATCTGCGCCTCTCGCGTTGGGCCGACCGCCTGCACTGTCAGCGGCGGCTGGCACTCACGGCCACGGCCACCCCGCACGTTGCAGAGGATATTTGTGTGGCGCTGGGCATCCCGTTTCCGGCGGCGCAGGTGCGGCTGCCGTCGGTGCGGCCGAATTTGACTGTGCGCGTGACGTCTGTGCCTGGGTATGGGGGGGAGACGGGTGGGTTGGCAGAGCGGTTGGAGCGGCGTGTGGAGATGTTGGCGGGGCGGTTGAGGGAGAGGGAGGCGGGGCCGACAATTGTGTATGTGACGTTGCAGGCGGCGGCAGAGGTGGTGGCCGAGGGGTTGAAGGGGAAGGGGTTTGAACGAGCACGGGCGTATCATGCGGGGATGAAGATGGAGGAGAGGAAGGAGGTACAGGAGGGGTTTATGGGAAATATGAAGGATGGCTTGGTGGTGGCGACGATTGCGTTTGGGATGGGCATGGATCATGCGGGGATTCGGTATGTGTATCATTTGAATATGCCAAAGAGTCTGGAGGGGTATATTCAGGAGATCGGCAGAGCGGGAAGGGACGGCTTGCCCGCAGTGTGTGAGACGTTTGCGTGTATCGATGATCTGCCGACCCTGGAGGGATTCTGTCATGGGGAGACGCCGTCGTTGGAGGCTGTGCATGCCTTGATCCAGGCCTTGTTGCAAGGGGTGAATGAAGGCGAGTATGTAGAATATAGTACGTATGACTTGTGCTTTGAGCATGATATGCGTGATACGTGCTTGGGGCAGATTCTGGCTCAGTTGGATCTGTCCGAAGATGTTTTGGAAGAGAGTACGCCCTTTTATGCAGAGCTGGTGTGCAAGGTGCCGCCAGCGAAAGCGAGAACGCACCCGCCTGCCGGTACACCCGCCGCCGAGGTGCTGGCGCTGGGCGATGCCAAGGTGTCGAATGTGTACATTGATGTGCGGAAGGTCGCCGAAGCGACTGGGTTACAGTACGGTCGCGTGTCGCGAATTTGTGATGACATGATCAACGACGGCTATTTTCTGGCTGTCACTCCGCGCAAGATGATGCAGCGCGCGCTCATTCGGTCACCGCCGCCGGATTTGGATGCCCTGGCGAGGCGCATGCATGCGCTGCTGCTGCGCACGCAAACGCAAGGGCTTCGGCGTATCTCCGAGGTAGTCTACTTTCTCAGCGCCGACGAATGTCAAAGCGTATTTTTGCAGCGGCATCTAGGGGATCAAGTGGCGGATGCGGGTCCATGTGGTCGCTGCGAGTTCTGTCTTAATGACGGAAGTCAGCCGGTGACCATCTCTGCGGAGCAAAGGGCGCGAGTAGGTAGGACGTTGCATGAGGAGAGATGGGGACGGATTCTGCAAGTGGCGCTGCCGAGAGATAATCCAAGGCTTATAGCGCGGTTTGCGGCTGGAGTTTCATCGCCAGTCATCTCAAGAAAGTACCGAAGACTGCCGAGCTTTGGATCCATGACTGACCATGACTTCAATGTTCTGCTGGAAGCAGCTACAAGAGAGTGTGGAAAATAATTTTGGCGTTCGACACTCAACTCCCTACAGCAGCAAGCCTGTGCAAATTTTCCTTGACGCGAAAAAGAAAGCCAAGCAATGGAGTACTTCTGCTTTTGTCTTGTAAATCTTCTTGAAAGGTGCCTTTGTGCCTATTTATACCTTCAATGACTGTGCTATGTGAGAAGCAAAAATTCGCGCCCACTTTCTGTAATCGAAAGGGACCGAAACAAAATAGGACGGACACTGACACTTTTTAGTAGGAAACGGAGAAAAGGACCAAATTCACATTTAATTCTATACACGCCCTTCTCATTCCCAATCCCGCAATCAGCAGTCACAATCCCTTCACCCATCGTCGAGAAAGAGCTCCTACGGATTCCGGGCGTGGATACTATACACACACGTAACCAAAAACATGTCTACTGTACACGGCACTAGAAACATATAGCCGATACTTCACATGCGCTGAACATCACAACGTCTCCGGGATGATGTTCTGAACAGCCGCCTCGTGCTTTTTGGTAAGCTCTTCAGCGAATTGCACCAAGACAGCTTCTGCAGCGGCTCTTTGCTCTTGCGGAAGATTCAAACGTACTGCAAGTTTCTTGTTTTGACGCGATGCGCGGACAAGTGTGACTGAGTCATTCATTTGACGGGAGATTGCCATAGCTGCGTTGAGCATTTCGGTGGCATTTTCATCAATGTTTGCATGCGTGAGTACAAGCCCGCTGAGTGACACCATAGCGTTTGCCACAATTTGCTCATTCACACTGGTTGGGCATTTGAGAATGGCGAGGGCACATTTAAAGCCCTTCCTCGCTTCTAAGACATCGTTCGCGCGCATGTGATACACCCCAATTGCAAACCATGACATAGCGAGGACGTGCTTGTTCGAAAATCTCGTGTCAATCCTCTGCGTACTCGAGGAAGCACCTTCCGCACTCGCTGATATTTCCGAGATGATGCCATCAGACCGCGGCTCTCCAGTCAACAAAGACAAATACGACTGTGCCATCTGCCATGAGTCGGTCACAAGCTCGTGTCCAAAGCAATCCCGATACCGCGGCATTGTCTCTCGCACGATTTGAACAAACTTTGTCGCAGTGCGCGCCGCAGAAACTCGTCCACGCAAAAAGTGATACTCTGCGCACAGCAACAGCACCGAGCACCTAAGAACCACTTCACTCTCGCTCATATCTACTGGTATAATAGTCCGTATATTCACTTTTCGTCCAGCTTCCAAGTTTACCAACTCTTGCTTGGCTGCCTCGTCTGCAAACGCAACGGTAACTGCTGCGGAAGTCAGCGGTTGTGCACCGAGGAGGTCAATGACAGTCAGTCGATAACGAGTTGCACTGTCGAGGGCCGCCACGGCCAATGCGCGGTAAGAACGAGGAGAAATGCCTGCTATAAACAAGTGCTGTTCGCCGATATGATGCAAAGTCTCCTGTTTGATACCTAGCTTTGCCAATGCGGTACTTGCGTACATCCATGTGTCCGAGGCTTGATTAGTGCCGCGGTACACCGCTGCCATAACATGAAACGTGAGTGATGTGGCAACTAGCGGCGGCAGCCATCTCCACATACCATCCTTACAACCGCTTTTCTGAACCTGGCGCAGTCCATTGTAATACTGACGAAGTTTCTCAGCAATGTTGTTCCGCGCTTCCGGGAGACTTCCGACCCTCATATGAGCCAGACCTTGCAACAGGTAGACGCCGAAACGGAGCAGGTAGATGTCTGCATCATCGTCCCTTGACGAACTCTGCAGCGCATTTGCACTTGCTTCGGCAATTCGGAGAACCTGCCATACATCAAACTTGCTGGACGACGGAAGCGAAAGAGCCAATTGGCAGACGCAAAGCTGGAAAGCTATGGCAGAGAAACTATCGCCATAGCGTACACACCCTGAAGCGCTTTCTGACGCGAGTAGTAGAGCGCGTTGTAAATTGCCTGCACTAATCGCATTGGAAACGGCTCGACATCGAAAGTATACCCACCAGTGTAGAATCTTGGCGGTGTCTGCCTGCCGGTCGCTCGTAGCAATATCAAGCGCAACCTTAATAGTCTTTCCGGCGGCAGAGGCGTCGTCAAACGAGGTGTATATTTTGTCGAGGAGTGAGAGGGCCTTCATACGCATGTCAAACGAGTCAGGCTGGCTCTTGAGTAGGATGGAACATTTTTGAAGATACTGAATAGCACGTGTGAGATCCTCTGGCGGGGGCTGCTCCGGACGATAAAGATATGATGCTGCGCGATACAGAGAATTCGCTTTGAAAGAACCAGAGGTACCTGGCGCTTTAGCAGCAGCTGCGTAGGTGAGGGCAGCAACGCGATAATTACTTTGGACGGCGAGAGACCGAGCAAGCGTAAGAAGATATTGAGCCGCTGGAGGGGGTCCCTCCATGGTCAGACAAAGCGACTCTGCACTGGACTAGACACAACATGCAGGGGCACACAGTGATTATGAAGAATATGAGATGAACGGCAATTCATAAACCGGTAACTCGTAAAATGAACAGAATTGTCGCCTAAAGGCTGACGGATATGTTAGGGAGTGCAGCACCGGACGATTCGCTAGTGTTGGCATCTTCAAATTTTTCAGACCAAAGAGGTCGTTTTCAAGCTGCGGTCAAAGGACTGCCATTAATTAGGATGACTTGATGTAATCGTGATTACCAGTAGCCAAGTAGCGATCGCGATCAATTCAAACCTAATCCCCTAATCCCCAAAACATACTCTGAGTATAGGCTCTCCAACTCTTTAATGTCCTTCGCAGTGTGCACGAAAATAAGTTTCCCCAAACGCATTTCGTCGCTTTATGGGGAAAGGTTCATTTCCAAGAAGATTCTCATCGATATGCGCTTCCATCGCAAGAAGTGAGCATTTGAAAGCAAGTTCAGCACATCCAGTGCCCCTCCAAGTACTAAACGCTCTAGTACCAACCTACATTCAGCCTGTTGCATTTAGCGCATGATTATAATAGCCGGTAGGAAGCAATCTCTCGCAAGGTTGTTATTAAAACACGTGATGATGCTCGCTGAGCTCTCCGCGACTTTGCAATTGATCATACTCCATGTCACTCACAGGTCGGAGCTTTGTGTCTGGCGCCTCGCCCGTGAGCATTACCAACATGATCGATTTGTTTAAAAAATTCCTTGCCAGGAAGTTCCTTACCATAAGCGATCGGCTTTGCTTTCAATGCGACTGACTTTTACTAAAACGCTCTTCGTTCCTTGAAAGAACATGGAGTGTCTCGGTCAATACCCAAGCTCTAGAGAAGCGGGTATCTTTGATGTCATCGGCAATATCCACGTATGATCTCACTACGAAAAATACGCATGATGCTTGTTTGTATGCGATTAGAACGAAACGCGCAGTAATTTAGTGAAGGACGTGTACGACTAGTGTCAATGGGTTCGAAATACTCAGCCAGATCGCAACCAGAATGGTGTGCTCGACAAAGACTTCATTTACAGACTTACGCGGACGCGATTATGAATCAGGCGTTTTCCAACACATGTTCAGTTTGGCACATTAGTATGGATAGCGTTCGACTATTCCGGAAAAAGACACCCGTCTACCGACACTAATTGGGTCTGTATTTAAGTTTCACAGGAGAGAACGAGCTGGTACCGGTCCGTGCAATCCGAGCGATACTAAATGCCGCTTGCATGCGTCTTGTCCGGCTCACCACCCGATATTGATGAAAGTGGATAGTCCCTAGCACTCTCTAAAATTGATATAAGGGGAAGACTGTCGTTATCCGAATTAGGCAACTTCATTTCCCTCGCACCGCCCAAAATAGTTGGCTGGCAGGAGCTCTTATGACGTTTTGAGTTGAACCCTTCGTGGTGGGAATCAAGACATCCCCCATTCTTTTTGGCAATATCGGATAGCTTCCTTTCCTGCCCAACAGTGGAATCCAAAATATCTGTCGCCACCTTCGACGAGCGTGCGGAAATATACAAAAAGTCTGAATCATCCTCATGCTCTATTTTTCTCGTATTCACATTGATAGGCCACTTGATATCTTCGTAGCGAGTTTGGGCTTCCATCATGTTCCCCAAATTCCCAACAGGCGCTGGACTCAGCCGTAAACTTCTTCGCGGTGAGAGAAATGGTTTCACGATCTCTTGCTTTCGCATCTTTGCCTGTGAACTGTACGAGTTCCATGAATTTTTCACCATATCATTCCTACTCTTCAACGACACAGAAGTCACATCGACATGACTACCTACGCCAGAAATAGACTGATGAGCAGGCTCAGGCGACTTGGACTCAACTCTCCTTCGTTGGCCAAAAGTAGCTTCAAGGTTCCGACTTGGTTCACTTGATTTCCCTGCATTCGGATCTTGATCGTCCCATAACTTTGCACTAGCACGGATGTTTAACCCGGGCCATCGCCTCAGAGACTGTCGCGAAGAGGTTGGCAGCGTAGTTACGCTCCCTGCACGGAATGTGTTTGTAGTGCCTGCTCCACCAGAACTAACGATAAGTCCACTGCGCGATGGCATCTGGGAGTTTTCGTCATTAACAAAATTACAAGATCGAAATTTCTCCTGCAGTTCTTTCCGTCGTTTATCCTCGGCCATCCATTCAATCAAGCCACTCCTTTCCCTCGATCCTGCTTGTAGTGAATATTGCGTAGCGGTATCCACCACATCAGTCGCTGGAGGACCATTACAAGAGGGCTTCACTTTGAAACTCTGATTCTGATTCAATTGTGTAGAGACATGATGCTTATCAGACCGAGGTAGAGTGCATGGCTCAAGAGGGGGAACCGCATAACCTGCACAAACCTGCGGAGAACTGGTTGAATTTGGTAGAAACGATTCTCCCAACATGTGTGATCGCGGAGGCTCGCGAGACTCAAGCATTGAACGTGACCGAGCCTCGTTTAGGTGTGAAGATGAATGAGACAACACAGGGGGAGGTGTTGATATAGGCAACCGCGGAGATGCGTGGCGTTCAGACAAACTTGCTCGGCTTACCCGTGGTTCCGGTTGTGCATGAAGCTGATTGCCGAGAGAGGACTGACGTTCGTGGAAACCTCGGGATGTATGGATCACAGGGAGAGATGAAGCTCCGTTTTTTGACAGTCGGGACGATGAGCAAGGATTGGAAAGAAAGCAAGGCCCATCATCATGAGAATGCTGTCCTAAACGGTGCTCAGTGGGGGAGCATAATGGACATTCGCAAGACCTCCGAGATTTCCGAATCGCACCAGGTGAGAATGCTCTAATCCCATCCGACTGTAGCGGAAAGAACTTTTGAAGAGACGAACGGGCTTGATGTTCGCGAATTCGTATCCGCACAGGGACATTAACAGATGACAAAGCGGTGCTTTTGTCGGAGCGTGGCACTGACGAAATGCCATTCAGAACGGGAAACTTTACGATGGCGTTCGCTGACAGCGGGAGTTTCACCTTCACACTTTGGAGCTTGCTCTGAACTGAATCGAAACATTCAACTCTTCCGTTCATCTTGATCGTACTTTGAAAATCCTTGATGGTGTCGAGTTCACGAGGGCCACAAAACTTGCTTCCGCCAGCTTTCATTTGTCTGGAGACTGGTTCCCGAATATTACGCGGAAAACTACGAGACACCGATGCAAGAGCCAACTTCGCGCTACGTTGTGGTACAAGAAAGCGATTACAAGGGTTGTGAAGACCTGTGGAGAACATCCCTACTTTTGAAGAATGCCGATGTAGAGGCGTTTGCAGTGGTCGTGGTAGGCTGTTGGGGCTTCGATAAATGGGAAGCGGCGGGCTCGATGGCGTTATCAGCGAGAATGGAGATGGCGCTGGAGAGCTTGCCAGTCGAGGGTGCAGGTGCTGCAGGGATCGCACAGTCTCAGATAGGTCGATATCTTGGCCTTGTTTTACAGCAAAGGGGAGAGGCTGGCTCACACTCTGTGACGCTTGTCGTGGCGCCTTCACCTTACGCTTCCGAACTCGAGCGGGAGAAAGGCTCTTCAATTTGAGCTTGGAATCGGGCCTCGGCTGCTGGCCCCGATTAGACCCAGCCCTGCCATCTGCAATGACCTTCTGTGATGCCGACCAACCCACTTCAGCTGCTCGCATCTTCTCCTGGAGAGGAGGCTTTTCTGCTGACCTCGACTCCAGACTGGATACCGCTGTCTTACGTTCCCAATCATCCCTGATGTACGCAGACCCTGCAGACAGGCGCTTGTTTCTAGGACTCCGTCTCAACGAAGTCGCAGCATCCGTGCGAAGTTCACCTTCGAGGCACTCTCTACTCTCAGGACATCTGACCAAGAGCCCAGCAGTTTGCAGATCGTCAGCCTCACTTGTCACTTTCGCAATTTTTTGCCACTTCGCTATCGGTTCATCTTCAGAATCGACTTCTTCACGAAATTCATTCAGCTTCCGCTTAGGCACTACTTGCAGAAGAGATGCTGTATGTGGTGAGACCGACCTAGAGGCAGTAGACCGCCCAACGGTAACGTAGGGTTGCAGTGGTTGCGTACGAAGGGTGACAGAAGTACTCCATTGAAATCCGGCCGACTCTTTCCCTGTCCGCGACAGGCTATCTATCAATGGCAAGTTCTCCAGTGGAGGTGTTTCTCTCAACGATTTCTCTCGATCGACTGTGCCATGAGACTTCTGTGCTCCCGTACTCCGCGCAGAATTCGATTCCTGAAAAGTTTCTTCAGACAAAACCCGAGTGTCTTTTGATTCAGTCCGGGTGTTACTGCACATCTTGCGCATGCCAGGGTCCGAAGCAAACGAAAATGCTTCTACTCCACGCTGTGGTGCAGTGTCTCTCTCAAATCTGCTTTCGACGAACTGACGCCCCGCCGAATCTGCAAAGCGTTTCACAGGTGGCGCTACAGTCTTTGAAATCCGAGTCGAACGCGGACTTCGCTCGCTTCCGTGGTCAGCAGTAGGATCAATTGGACGTGGGACAAGGCCCGGCCCCTCCTCGGGGCGAGGTGTACTAAGATCTCGAGACGGAATAGTCCTCGAACGCTGTCGCTTTCGTACGATGCGAGATGGTGTTCGTTCCTTCTTCACTGCTGCCTCACGCTCATTTTCCACTGGGTTCAGCGGGCCGGTGTAACGCTCGCAGTACGGACCAAGATTAGACTCGGGGTCTGAGTCGCTCGATATGCTAATAACAGTGGTCACTGGTGGTTGACAAGGTGGTGGAGAAAGAGTGATAGGCCGGGCAGACCGACAATCGCTCTTGCGACTGATCTGAATGGCATCCTCCTCATCAATCCGCGCCACCCGAGCAGTAGGAGGCCGGATAACGTCCTCAGGCTGGGTGGACGATCGCAGTCGATGGTTGTGATTACCACGTGGGGCGGCAGGACGAGTTTCTGCGCGACGGCGTTTTGGTTTGGCCTTACGAGACGAGCCCTCCCTCAACTGCAGGGTAAAGGTCGAATTGACAGTGAGGCCTTCTTCAATAAGACACCGTTCAAACGATGCACGTAGGTGGTCATCAGGGGGAGGTGGAGGAAGAAGAGTCGTGAGTCGTTCTCGACGAGGGGGGCGACGCTCCGCACAGATGAGAAGAGAGTTGAACAAGGCGTTTCTCATGGTGTACGAATTAAGAGTCCCTCTACGGCGCAGCAGAGCTCTGCCGAGAGGGATAAACAATAGAGGGTGCGGAGAGCGGAAAATAACTTGTGTGGGAGGTGCAGATGCAATAAGTAATGAGGACCGACCGGTGTAGATGATGTATAACACGGTTTTGATGCGCGGGAAAATGGCGACGAACAGGCCACGTGATTGAATCGCTGGCAAAATTGGATCAACATTTGGCGCCATTTTCATAACATCATAAGGGCTGTCATGTAATCCACAAAATTCTCGTATCACGGAAACACCCTCTCGGTGTTCACCCAACAACCCCCTTCTCTACGCACTAACCCACGTCGTTCTGTCTGCCGGAAATAACCCGCGAGCGCCCATGCGACCATCTGCGACTCGTTGAAAGGACCGTAAACCTTCGTTTCCTCTCCCCAACGAAGCTCCCATTTCGAACATAAATTGCGTATCTGTTCTCTTCGCATCTCGTATATTCCATTCTGGCCACTTGCCAGCAAATTTTGACACAACTCCGTGACGCCGTCCACAGTCGTAGAAGCTGGGTGTTTGGAATGCCCCAGACAGCGAATCATTTCGGCAGGCGTCTGACTCGCACGAAGCAGTAAAACCAGTTTAACAACGGCATCCAGAAACTGTTCCGGCCTGTCTACACGCTGGCGTTTCGCTTCTGGCATCATGGCCGTATTCTCCTCAGACGAATCAGACCATTGCCCGTCATCACCAGATTTCACTCCCACTTCGCGGAGGATCTGACTACAGGTTGGCCGTGGAGGGTCTTCGTCGGATGATCTGGACAATGAGGATTCGTCGCTCGCGTCACCAGTGGTCCCTCGGTCCTGTATCTCAAAGACTGTAGCTTGTGTCGTTTCCCCTAGTTTGTCTTCCTCGGTCATGTGAAACGGGGTGACATCATTTGTAACGTTGTCGTCCGCCAGGAGCGATTCCTCGCCATGAAGTCGATGCGCACCAGTTTCACTGATTAGCTGAGGTGCGAAAGATACCTGACGTGGACGCTTCTGAGTCATAAAGTCCAGTTTGATGACAACCCTTAGCAAAACTTATTGAAATTGCGTTGGCACTTGTGGCATTTAGTGCGGCAAAATTGTCGGCAACTTCGGACTTACTAGAATGAGCATATGGACGTTGACATAAAACGGCATACCGAGGCCTTGACGTCTTGAGCGCACCCACCTCGCTGAAAACGGTCTCTTTTTTTTCTTAATTTTGAGATCATCAACGTTAAATCCCCGGCTCCTACTAACCTCCCTAGCAAGGATTAGTCTGATTGGTGACACTCAACTTCTCGTGCATAGTGGCAGCAATGGCTACTTGAGTCTATATGTCGACAAATAACTTCCTGATGGTTGATCAAGTGAAGCCTTCGGCCACAGTTACACAGCAAGAGTTGTGTAGGAAAAGGTAATCGCACATCAGAAAAGAACGGCTTTTCGGGAACTTGGCTGACGACAGAGATAACACCGACCGCGGTGGCAAATTTTACTGTGCGATCTTATTCAGCACAACTTTATACAACTTTACCAATTCCTTGCCGTGTGAATGTAGACACATGTTCATCTCCGGAACGTCCCTCACACAGGTTGCGGGGCAGTTACATCCAACTTTCCGCTTACAGTGCCGTTGAAAATAATATGCGTCTTAGTCCGGGAGTGGAATGGAAGGTTCAGCAAAAGCTTGGGCGTAATTACGAAGCTTTGAGGTGCTACATCGTTTTCCGCGTCTTCAAACATCATCTTCATAATCTTTAGTTCGTTTGAAGGGTCAAGTCCTTGATTGAGCTCATCCACAAACACAAACGGGGGCATACGTTCTTCTTCCTGCAGAAGCGAAAACACGAAAAGCATTGTGCAGCACATCTTTTCTCCACCGCTGTTTGCCGAGGCACTTATTGGTCGAAGCTGGACATTGTCTCGATATGAAACCAAAATTTGTAACTCGAGCGCTCCGATACTGTCGGAATCTGTGTTGATCAATTCCAAGTCACCTGCGCAGCCTAAACGCTGGTATAATGACGAAAACTTTTTTCGCATCTTGTCTATCCCAGTCCTCAACCATGTCAAGAATTCCGCCTTCCGACTTCGTAGCTCTGAAAGTCTTGACTCGTGTGCTGTACGTTCCTGTTCAATATCTGAAGAAAGATTCCCTATAAGCCGCTGTCGCTTTTCATAGCTACGGACGATATCCTCACCGCCTGTAGTTAAACCTGCGACCCTTCCTGTTTGGTTTGCAATTTCAGTTCGAAGCCACTCAGAGTCTCTGCTATCAAGCTGTGCAAAAAGCTCTTCATGTTCGCGAAGCTCCATCTTGGACAAGGACTGCTCGGCTTCGGCCATCCTTGCTCGCATGATAGCCTTCGCTTCCTTCGACGATTTCCTCATTAACTCACGCTCCCTCTGTTTTTCCTTCAAACTCTCTTCCACAGCGCTATTCCTAGACATTTCCGCCTTTAATGCTCGGTCAGCGCTGATGCGAAGAGCAGTTTTGTCGTCGAGATTTCTCATAAAGAGTCGCAGTTTGTGCAAGGCTTCAGTGACGCTCGGTATGAGTCCGGCGGCCTCTTCCTCTATCAAACGAATTTCCTGCCGGAGAGAGGCTTTTTCGATCGTAACATTGAAATCTTCCACTCGCCTTCTCTCTGCTTCCACAAACTCTTTCTGTCTGACGAGGCGACCTTCAAGCGTTTTACGTGCGTCACGGCGTCGCCGATTCTCACGTACAGCGGCTTCCGTAGTTTGCAACGTTTCTGCCAAGCCTCTGCGTTGAGCTTCATGGTCTGCAATAGCTTCACCGGCAGTATCACGCCTGCCTTCTTCTTCACGAATCAGAACTACTAATCGATCGCGCTCTCGCTCAGCCGACTGTACACTTGATGAGAAAAATGATCCCGTTTGTTTTTCAAACTTGTGCTCTATGGTGACGTTTCTAGCCTTAGCATCATACTTCGATCTGCCCAACTGACACCGCGCGGTTGGCGTGAACCACGCGTCAATACCACCTTCCTCTCGAAGACGATCTAAGCATCGGTCTGACACCTGGTTGCCGACGTGAATGTTATGGAGACCAAGCTGAGCATTCAAGGCCGCACGTACCGCATTCGGACAAGAGTATATATCGCTCACCATGCGGTCGATGCCAAGCTCGCGTAGCCCATCGTCGACAGAACGCCTTGGTTTCTGCTGCGCAATTCGATTAACGTCTATCTCGTCTTGTCCTGTTGTCGGGACAGTGATGATATCTGGGCTCCATCCTTTGAATTTCCCACGACAGATTTCTGTCAGCAATCGAGAATCGGACGAATATTCTGTGACGAAGGCACTCATGTACCATCCCGACAAACTGGCTTCCATAACGCGGGCGTGGTAGGAACTGTCCACTTCGATTTCTGCCCCAACAGGACCGCAGACTTCACCACGGAACTTTCCCGCCGCCTTCATTTCACGAATCATGGTCTCGCATTTTCCAAGATTGTCACTCCTCAAATTTCGTTCTAATGTACGTATCCTCTCTTGTCTCACGTTCCCCAATCTCTCCAGTTTGTAATTTAAGTGCTTGATGGCCCTGGATGCATCTTCACGCTGCCTATCGAACACAACGTGCTGTGATCGTATGGAATCCTGCTCCAATCTGATCTTTCGAACAGTCCCGTTAAGTTGTTTGAGTTCCTTGTCTTGCTGTCGTTCCTTCACATCCTCAGTGGCCTCAGCATACTGGTTTTGCATACGTAATAGCTTCTGCTCTGCCTCGTGCAAAGCTTGTTGCTTCCGCGATGCAGAAGCTTCTTTGTCCTGCAGCTCTTTGCTTTTTCGAGATAGCTTCATTGTAAGCTCCTCAGTCTTAGTAATACCAGCCAAGGTTTCCTGCTCTACTTCCTTTGATGCATCTTTCGCAGCTTTGACAGCTTCCGCCGCGGAATCAAGTTCCTGCTCGCACGCGTTGATAGGGCCGCGATTCGCGTTCTTGATGGCATCCTCCATTTCTGCATATTCCTCTTCGACAACTTTTCTTTTCCTCAGTTCATTCATGTACTGCTCCTTCAATTCTCGACCCTCCAAAAACGGAAGATACTTTGTGTACAGTTTCAGTGTCTTCCTAGCCTCCTGCTGACGCAGATAAGCTTGCACACCTTCGGCTTCGATTTCCTGCTTCTCCTGAAGCTCGGCCAGCTTCTCTTCCTTCCGTGCAAGATCATCTGTGCAGGTACCAATCGTGCTATCCAATTCCGTGAGCTCGTGGTACGTCTTTTCTTTTTCTGCCCCTCCTAGAGAACGTACTGTGATGCTCAGCAGCTCGTCTGGCTTGAAGTTGGTAAATTCTTGAATCTTTTCCTGTGGCATAAACTGGCTCAAATTGTCCAGCTGTATATCAAAACGACGGATCACTTTTTTGACAATGTCGCTTTTTGTGACTTTCTCGCCATCCAGATAAAATAGACCCTTTCCGTCCGCATCAAAAACGCGCTTGACAACGACAACGGAATTTCGCGCAGATGGATCAAACACGTGAGCTTCCACACTAGCCTTTGTGCGGCCGTGTCTGACGAAAGATCCGAGATCTGTACTTCGCCCAAGCAACCTTGGACTACCTCCAAATACAATACAGACTGCATTTGCGATTGTAGACTTCCCCGTCCCATTTGGGCCGATCACTAAATTCATGCGTGGCCCTGGATGAATAATAGTATCCGTGAAGGTGAGGAAATCCTGCATTCGCACCTGCACGAGATTTCCTCTCTGAAAGCCCGGAAAAGGCTTTGAGGGATCATTTGGGTGTCTTCTCGACACCATCTCGATATCCCCCTGCTTTATCGGTTGAACTTCTTCATCCGACGGAATATCAATGGTCACAGGACGCGGCAAGGCGTTAAAATCACACGGTCGGCGCCTCGCAGTCGGGTCAGTAGATTGACGCGAAGAGCCTTTGCGCGAGCGAGGCGGTGGGGTCAGAGTTGGGGAATACTGAAGCTGCGGACGGCGCTTCGGACGTGGGCTCACGATGAGCTCTGCCTCGTCACTGCGAACCATTGCGGATGAAGCGGGAAATGGACGGCGCCGCTTGTGGGGCGATAGCTGCGGGTGGGACTGCGCCATGAAAGGAGATGGCGTAGTGGGGCACACTGGTTGCGGTTGAGGTTTGATAGGTGCGAGGGTACATTCAGTCGGGTGGCGCCAAAATCGCTTTTGGCGCCAGCTATTTTTCTCTAGCAGATACTGTAGATTAGCATCGACCCTGTTGTGAAGCCCTGGGTTTGGCACTGCACAAACCTTTCGTGCAGCAGCCTACCGCGGTCCCGATTTTTATATCCAACAAGGTTCTTATTTTGTTGTTGTCATGCTCCGTGGGGGTTCACCTTACATATGATCGCAAAATTGAGCAGAACGACCGCTTCAAAGTCAGCATGAAGTTTTTCAGATGGGTCTCAAGATACACTAATCAATTAAAAAAATTACCGAGGGAGCCTCACTTGTATTAATTTCAAGGAAATCTAGAACTCGCTCTATGTACCAAGATTGTTGATGGATGCAGTCTTACTTATAAATGCAGTTGCACTCAGAAAGCCATAAACAGAAGACCCCTGGATCATGATATTGCTACATTTTCTGCAGCAGACTATCGCCAAACATAATCCAGGCACACAACAGAGCAGCCATGATTGTGGAGGCAGCCAAACAATGCCACTACAGCCGACACAAGAAAAGGTCAACAGTAATACCAATCATAAATGTCTGCTTGAGGCTCTCTGGTCATTGTAAGAAGGAATGGTGGCGAGCACCAGTTCAAAATAGTCTCTTATCGTTTTTCACGACACAAGCAGCTGCGCTGAGAGTGACAATTAATACAGATAAGCTGATGACGGATGGGAAAGTCGTAGATATCACCAGAACTGTGTGGAACTATTCCGCAATGTGAGCTGTTTCAGTGACAACACCAAGTAGCGCCGAAGCACGTCATGAGCACCGATCTCATGGGAACAGTAGAAAATTATCTTTCTCGATGAGCCAGTGGTTGGTGCCAAAAACAATCTCCGTGTTTCTTGCAAACCGTGTGCCTCCTTGTCCATCTAGCGTTGACTGGTATAGTCCAGCACTTGTACACGTGACTTGGCCCGGGAAGTATGAAGTCTCAACTTTAGATCCGGTTACCTCAGCTCCTAAGAAGCCAATGTCGGAAAAAGCGGAGACAATATCAGGCAGTCTACTTGCCTCATGAAGACCCTGCACAGAACCGCGCTGATCAATGGCAATGACTGTGACCCGAGCGTTTACAGAGTACAGCAACGATAAGAGAGGACTGGCATGCCTTGTCGTGCTTGCATGCAGTTCTGCCTGCAAAGCACCAAATACATCGAGAGCTGGAGAGGACAACACATTATTTGCTTGGTCACTCTGATTGAAAACGGGCCTCTGACTTGCTGCATGAGACACACCCATTACGTTGCGCAAACAGGTTCCTTGTTGAGGATATGAACCAAGTGTTTTGTGACTTTCTGCTACAAATTCTGTGCCTCCTTGTGGCACCTCGCTGTTTTTGTGCGGCTGTTATGCAGCATCAGCAATATTGCTCAACCTTTTGTTACGAAACAAAACCCGTTTGCGTTTCACGCAACATAAAGTATATGCACGTAAGATCTTAGCAACCAAACGCTATAGATGATTGTAAATTTCACCATTCTTCAGCTATTTGCTTTTTTACTAGATTCGTCACTCGAGTATGGGCCTCGTCCGGTCTTCACAAGTTTACAGCCTTCCTCGCAACAGAAATGGTATCTTACGCTTCTCGAATTTCGATGTCTCCACCAACACCATTACCGTCTACCGGGATAGGGAAATGCTCCGACTCAAAGTTTGCGCGCACTCTGAAATGCATATCAACTGATAGCGAGCTTTCCCAGATAAAGCATGGCACATGTGCAAAGAACAAGGGAAACTGAAGCTGGTATCTCGACTGCTCAAAACAGCAAATAGGTTGCAGGCTGATTTAGAACTATTATTGCTTAAGGCTTGCCACCTCTTTTTCGTTTCCAGTTGTTTGCAACACGAAACTACGGGTTTCAATGACTCTCTACACACGCCACCTTAGCGGAGTCACATCACAATGGCGATCCATATGTGTAAAGTATTGCACGCGAGCGAACGGCAAATCAGGAGAAGAGCGGTAAAGAAACACAAAAAAAGTGCCCAAGCAGACCGCAATAATAGAGCACAACCATCACCACAAACACACTTTTGTGGGCAAGTATGAAAACTTTGACGATGATTGCCACGTGTGCATGATTCAGCGGGCGGATGGGACATGGGAAAATTGAGGGTCAATAGGAAGTTGGGCGCATCAGGCGTCTGGATACGGTGAGATGTTGAAATTTCCGGTGGGATACCATTTCATCCTCTCCGTACCAGCCTTTTCATCATTACATCGTCAAAAACTTGCCTGACGAGCGACAATTCATCGCCTCATAAGCACTTTTTGAGCACTCCTGGCTTAATTCCTGACCCAGTTCCCGCCCCTTCTCAACCAGAATCGAAAAGACTCATCTGCCATCTGCACTGCTACGATGCCTCCAGAACCCCCGATACTCAATTCTGGCTTGTCGGTCTCATCGCAAATCGACAACACCCCCGTGGCTAAATACCAGCGCTCGGTTGCACCCTCACACCTCAAAAAGCACCCACTATGGCAACAGCTAGCTCTTGGTGGGTCCTCCTGCGCGATTGCCACATCTTTCACGCATCCCATTGACACTGTCAAGCTTCGCCTACAATTGCAAGGAGCATACGCAACAGAAGCAGCACGATACTCGGGACTTTTCTCTGGACTGTTTCGTGTCGCCAAAGATGAGGGGGCTCTGGCCCTGTACATGGGGCTCTCCCCGGCCATTCTCCGAGCGGCAACGTACAGCGCGACGAGACTCGGCATGTATGAGCCGCTGCGCACGGCGTTTTCGGAGCGTGCCGGTATCTTTGAGCCCACATTCGTGGTCAAGGTTTCCGCAGCAGTCTGCTCTGGGGCTTTAGGTAGGTTGAGCACGCTAGCTTTGTGTGCAGACATTCAACGAAGGCGTGAGTCGAAACTGACGAACATTATTTGCTTGTGTGTACATTTCTGGTGTTCCTGAGAAGGAGCGGTGGTAGGAAATCCTTGTGAACTGGTCAAGGTGCGTATGCAGCAAGGTAAAAATCACAAGTACAAAAACGTTTTCGACGGTATATGGCGTATTTCCAAAGATGAAGGAATTGGGGCGCTGTGGACGGGGACATTGCCTGCGGCGCTACGCGCCGCGCTGCTGACATCCTCACAACTGGCAACATACGATCAAGGGTGAGCATCTCCTTCTGCCCCACCATCCACCACACTTGATCTTGGCGCGTGTAATTGGCAACTTCGCCCATATGCTACGACCAACTGATCTCTGACAACACACTTCTCCGTCCCTGTTGATAGCAAACTTCTCTTGAAACGAACAACCGGCATTGACGAGGGGCTACCCGCGCATTTTGGCGCAGCAATGACGGCGGGTTTAGTGACGACGACGGTTTCAACACCTGCCGACCTAGTGAAATCGGTCGTGATGAATTCCAAGCCGCGCTTACGGATTGGCGAATGTGTGCGTCACATCTTCGCACATGAAGGAATTTCGGGCTTCATGAGGGGATGGACCGCCAATTATGCGCGCCTCGGGCCCCACACGCTGCTGACGGTGCTGACCTACGAAAACCTGCGCACAGTGCTGGGATGGAAAAACTTGTAACCTTGTACTGCAGAACCGCTGCATGACAAAATCTGGCATGGCGCCCACACCACAACAGCACGGCGGCCGCCTGTACATGAGTAGCATGCAGTAAACCCCCCAAGCACTCTTGGATAAACACCAACATGTTTCCGTGAGATCCACAAACGACGCCTCCACACTCCTTCACGGTTCAGTTTCCCTGGCCGCAATAATATCCCTGATACTCACGAGCAGTTCCTGTGCGTCATCTACAGCCTCGGTCATTTCCTCCCCAGCTTGAACCGATTCAAAATTCGCCGCATCCAGCAACGCCCTCTCCTTCCCTCTCTGCGCCTGCATCTTGACCTCGACGTCAGCGATGAGCTTATCAATTTTGCGGCTACTGGTCACAATATCACTCGCAAATTGTGGGATACTGGCGGCTAATTGTGCGCGCGCAGCCACGTCCGCGGTCACATCCTCAGTGTCAGTAGGCGCGCGTTCGACAGGGGGGGCGTCTCGCTGAAGCACGCCGAGATAAGAGTAGAACTTGACGGCGAGATCTTCAATGTGATTCTGAATGCGCGATAGATCATCCAGGTCGTCCGGAGGAGGGGAGGAGGGCGGAGGCGGGTGAACCGTCGGAGATTCCATTGGAGGAGGCGGGGGGGGGGGGAGTGTGCGTAAG
>JAUKWC010007553.1:0-20331 GCA_032356245.1 Endocladia muricata | reverse complement strand
CTCCACGAATGTCTCTCCCACAAGGCAAGGAGCACCCAGGGCCTTTTCAGTGGTGAAGGATGTAAGTGCCAGTTTTGTGGCTATGTTGGGAAGGTTTCTTTCTGATCTGCCGTTTATTGGCCGCGATGTTTTCAATGGCCACAGCATTGCATGACCCAGAAACTCAGGAACGAGTTATGAGCACGCTATCACTGTAGTGGTTGTCAGCAACAAATGAATGCTTGCAGCTAAGAGTGCTGCGACGAAGCTTGGTGTGCAATACGGATATCCTCGCGGTTAGTATATTTGCTTCTAAAACAATGAAAGAGGACAAAGATCGGGCCATTCAGTGAGATGAATATTGATCAATGGAATACGTACAGATTATGCCTTAGTCGGCAAGGTTCTAGGACTACATTTCCAAGCACAGAACCAATCAGAGTTTTGCTGAATTTCCAGTCAGGTGCTATGTTCCTTCACCTATTACACTGCATACAAGAGTAAGTGCATAGCAAGAAAGCAATCCTGTTGACTGGCAAGAACATCCAGAAGCCAGAAGCAAGCATCCAGCATTGCGCTGGGTTCTCAGGGCCTACTTTGTCTACGAGTGTGCATAGCAGATGGCCCGCCAGTAGCTACTTCTCATGTACGTGGCTGTCTGAGGCGGATATCTTGGATGATCAATTCGTCTTCCATCCTGGTCATTTGGGGTGCTACGTACAAGATCCGAATGAGCTCACAGAGGATGGCCGACTGATGTTGGCGACCTGGAATAGGACTCGATCTGGCTTCATGGAGCCAAAATCGGCATATGGGCGCTTCTACTCAGCTCCCGGATGCATCTTATTCGCAATAGAGCCATAATGATACTGTGCACGAATATACTCTTCCGTCCGTTTCTTTCTACTGTAGTGAGTACATACTTGGTATCTGTCCATAACTATGCTCCAAGTTCCGGCCCACCGATGCTAAACTGCTCGTAGCACCGTCTGTGTTTCCGGACATGGGTGCGGCTTTCCTCTGAATGCAGTACGAGGTCTGTTAATACCCGTGCTCTGCTACAAATGTTGCAGTTCTATGCGCAGTATTTCCAGAATCGGATTTCCACCCAGTAGACACCCGGGTCCTGTACTACTAGACTCGGACTTCCACCAAGTGGATGCCCACGCCTAGTACTATTAGACTTCAAACTGCGCTTTTCGAAATTCCCGGTCTAGTAATACGACCTAATAACGTACAGCCTGTGGCAGTCAAGGATCCGAGTATACTGCGCAGCGTACTGTGACGTTTGGAAGTCCATCCGTAGTTTTACTAGGATACAACCGCACTTTTCGCAGCTCCAAGTGCGTTTATCGTGCGCATCATACTTACTGAAACTAATCCGAAGGTTCACTGCCTGCGGTGACCGCCCGGTCTTGTTCTAATACATTTCCGTCCTGCTACGAGACAAGTTTTTCGAGAGTATTTGCACGGACCTATGTTTTCAACATTATGCGCCACCATCACCCCTACTCCCTCACCATCTCAACCTCCAATGACCCAGATGCTCTGCACTACATCGCACATCCCACGTCTCTTCATTGTTCAACGACCCCTCCCCTCCGGCCGAACATCCCTTCCACTTTGTACACCAAACTCCACTACCAGCACTCCCTCACCCTCCCGATCTCAAACAATTGCCAGTCCCGGCGTCACATCGCAATCCACGTCCGACAGCCGGCACTCCTCGCGTCGCATCATACTCCACCTCCAACTCCGCACGTTTCCCGCATCGCGTCGCACAGGTCACGTTCCGCCACATTTCAACAACTTCACCCATCCCTCTCACCTTTCCATCCATTTCACACATCACATCCCACCACCAACCGCATGCCATCACCCTCTCTATCTCCGACAGCCCCCACTCTCTGTATCGCATCGCAATCTACATCTGACAGCCCGCACTCCCTGCGTTGCATCGCACATCACACGTGTCGCCACTTTTCAAACAAATAACATATCCCTCCCAAACCCTCAGCGCCCGTGCAAATACCGTTCTGATTACGCGCGGCTTACTTGTGGACGCCGTCGCATTGCAAGGAAAAAACCGTCGGTCAGTACATTCTGCTGACGGCAGGATGCCATTGCGGATTTGACGAGGTGGGGTCCAGCGTCGCTCCGGTTTCACTACCGCCTATGGCTGGTGCTTACGTTTCACATTTTCTTCGCAATGCGTTCATCGTAGCCTGGATCGTGCGAAAGTTTGCAAATCTTTCAATCGGGAATATTACAGTACCACTGCTTCCCGACTCCCACCTCCTTTTGTAGTAACCATCGGCAAGAGCATGGTGATCTCTTGTCGACAGAGCCGATAGGGTGGGTGTTTGTCAAATGGCAGGCCCTGTCTTTCACCTTGAGCACTCCCGCGTGCACGAGACCAGTACTAGGTTTCGTGAACGCGGGAGTGCTCGGCAGCGGACCTACCGTCTTAGACCTAGTGAAACCGGGAAGACAGCTCTACCCGTGGAAAACGTTCGAACTTTCCGTTCTTCTGCTCCTCCCGCCAGCCGTTCTCCTTGCGACCATCATTGTTAGCCCTCAACATGCGCCGCGAAATATCGTCACTGCAGCTACTCGTCTTGCGATGCGTACTTCCTTCCCTACCACGAGCAATACTGTCACTCTCAAACACACCGACCAGCCGAACCCGTCCCTACTTCTTCGCGTCGTTCACCCGCCCCAGAATCTCCCGTCTGCGACGATGAGAACGTCCTTTCTGATGCGGGTCCGGCGCATGTGCATCCTTCGCTCCCATTCCGTTGGCAGTCTGATGCAGAACCGACCTCAAATAACACCAACCCCATCATAGAATCTATCGCAGGTTCTCTTGCTGAGCTAGAGAGGATTGCCGACCCACGCATGGGTAACCGGATCATCTGTATCCTGAGGGATTCCAACTTCTCTTTCGCGCGGTTTGGAGACCACATTCGCTCCTCACAATAGTGTCGCGGTCTCACACTCGCTATTGTCGAGAAGGAGATTCACCATCAGGGCTTCTCTGCAGATCGTGTGTTGGACCATAGCGGTACATAGTTCAGAACTGCCTCGTTCCGGGACCATGTCCAGATCTTGCGAAAGCAAGTAGCGCAAGCTAACACACAGTCTTGCAACTTCGGCGCTTGTGGTGACAAGCCGCAGAGCGAAAAGCATCTCTTCGCGCATACTCTAGAGACTGACGTGCACCGACAGGTCTGTGAGGACCTCAAGGAGCTATTTGTCGGTAGCGAGCTCGAGTGTGTCTTCTGGGACACCGAGACGTCGGGGGCCCACTCGGCTGTAGGTTTCAGACAGATCTACACGGATAAGTTGGGTACTACACGTAAAAACAGCGCCCTCGTTGCCTATTCTGTGCATCTCACTCGGCTTAAAATCAGTGCTGCTTTCCGCCGACGCTGCGAAATGTCCCCGCATACCGTTAGTGGTTACCTTCCTGTCCAGCTGTTCCCCACCGTGTCCGGCAGAGGCTGCAATATCGCTCCTGTTCTTTCGACTACTCGCCCACCAAACACCGAGAACTCCATACTACACTCCGCCCAGCACTCTTTACTATCGCCTTTGTATGAAAACGTTATCGTTGGCTTCATGTGCTCAGATGCCTACTATCATCGCGGGGAAATTGACACCTCCCTCACCAGCTACGTTTGCGACATACCCGAGACGAAGGACATCATCAGCACTCAATCAGACACGAAAACCAGCCAACCCTCATACCGTTGTGATGTAGTTTCGAATCTCCTTACTTTATCCTCCTCATTCCCGCGGCGCGCGACACATTGCACCATTCATCTTAGCAGAAACTTGGCCGAAATCGATGCCGACGGCGCTACTTATGCATTGCCAGCGGGGTCGGTTCAGGCACAGGTAACAACCGCACAGGCGCAAGAAGAACTAGCCACCTCCTCTCTGCGGAGGTCGGCATGCTTTCTGGAAACGTGCCCCCTCATTCTGTCCACATCTCCTCGCGGCATGCACTCCATTATCGGTTTCGAAGCTGGGCACAAATCCCACTTCGGCATCTCCGAACTGACCAGGACCTCCAGACCTCTTCGGTTCGACTCCTCGTTCTATTCACAGTGCAAGCTTCCTCCGGGAATAGTCGGAAGGAGTTCAGACCCATTCGCACTGCTCTCCTCGGCAGAGTCGCCACATTTCTGCCTGCTATTCAGAGGGAATTCTACATTCCCGGCTTACACGTCGACTTCTCCATCTCAGAAGAAGGCATCTGCTTGAACAGAATCTACAGAAACTAGGGACTCCGTGACATGCTGGAGGCCAAACACCAGAAGGCCGTGAAAATTGTTTTTCCAATTATTGCAGAAATCATAGTCCGTTGCGGTGATGAAGCTGACTCCGCGCATCTCGCATCTATTTGCGCTCAGTACTCAGACATTCTAATACTCAGCTCGAAGCAGCGACTGGACGAGGACTGGAGCGTCACTGACGTTCACCACCGGGAGGACCATGCGAATAAGTTCTAAGAATCAACGCTTCGCATCATTGGGGACCAGCACCCGACCAGACTAACGACCCTCAAGTTTCATCTCCTCACCCGCCTTGCAAATGACATCCGCAAATTCGGAGGCCTACAATATCTAGATGCCGGTCTTCATGAACACGCTCACACTGCATTCAAGCTTGATTACCGCCGC
This sequence comes from Endocladia muricata, assembly GCA_032356245.1. Lineage (NCBI taxonomy): Eukaryota > Rhodophyta > Florideophyceae > Gigartinales > Endocladiaceae > Endocladia > Endocladia muricata. The sequence goes on along the minus strand of JAUKWC010007553.1, from coordinate 15,664 downwards.
ATCTCGAAGCGAAGGGCAACAGCCATGGACGGAACTGTCCGTCCCATCCAGGAATCTAAAACCCTTGACGCCGTTCCGACGCACCTCGGCTCCATCTCCCAATCACCTCGCATCATAACGCTGCACAGGAACCTAAACGAAAAGCACGGGGCGCGTCTTGTTTGAGAGGGCTTCAGAATGTACCTCCGCAAACTTCCACACTTGAGAACCCTCGCCATGCCGCTTCTTAGAAACGAAGAAGGCCGTCTCACTGCCGCAATACTCCAATCACTACGCGAGGAAGCTCCCGACGTCTTCATCGATCCTGTCGTCCAGCGTCGTGACCACTGCAGAAATGTACTGCTGGGCCTTGTCTGCGTCAAGGTTCCCCAGCAACATTCGGTCCAGATATGTCCCCAACTCCAAATGATTCTATCGTCAAAAGCGGTTACGTTCTGGGTAGCTTCTGTCCTTCCGTCAACGAGTGTAATGCCGATCTGATTGTGATTTGACTCAACCCAATGCAGAAACGTGTCATTTTTTGCGTTCATGCGAAAAGCAGCTCAGGCCCAACCGAGCGGCAGCGACTAAGCTTCATGCTCCTTGCTGCAGACGACGAAGAAAACATAAACTCTGAATGGGTGGCGCAGGCCCTGTCCCTCTTCTATCTGCGTAACCGTGACTTACTGCAATCTACCCAGTCTGCATGCTTTCCATACATGGATTCTATTGCACCAACTGAGGCTGTTGACGGCACTTTACAATGCGTTTGATTGCGGGGGTCTAATGATGAGAATGTAAAGCGCAACGAAAATCCCGTCACGCTCCAAGAGATGCAGCGACAAGAGCGTCAAGCTCCTGCTTCTTCCTGGTCTGGGCTGTGCGAGGCCGCTGCTATCACCCGGACAGCTCACGCGGTGAGGGCAAACTTCTAAGTACACGCTTTTACTCCTCCGCTCCACTGGCCCTACCGTTGCTTCTACATAAATAGGGTCTACAAAGACCTCGGTGCACGACGAGTCCCACTTCAACCCTCCCCTCTAACGGACACGCCATTTTCTCTGCACTGGAATCATACACACCAAAAATTTACGATCTCTGTAGTCTTCTTCCAACATATAACTACGGTCACTGTCCTTGTCTCGCTCCTGTGCGTCGAAAGTTACTCGTCTTGTGCTCCTACAACAGCGCATGGGGAAGAATCCAGAGTTGTTGCCACAACCCATGACAAACCGGACACGGTATTGCAAAGTTCATACGGTCCCTCGCTTGGGTTTTCACATGCAACGTAGCAATCGGTAACACCGCCAAGCATTCTAGAGTTCTTGTCCAAAAACCACATCTTTCGTACCGCCACATACACTTTGTTCTCTCCCGGGAATCTCACCCCGTTTGTGGCTACTCCCGGGGCGCCGACAAAGAACTCCTTGGCATCATCTTGACCAGACCTTTCCATCCCATCACTCACCGACGTACACAACGCGTCCTGAACCGTAGAAACAAACCCAAACATCTCTCGCGGAGCAATGATGCATAAATTGTTGCGAAGGCTGCATACTATCTGCGCGGTAGCCAATTGCAGGTGATTGGAAACGGTCAGGATCCAGGTATGTTGGCGTTGGCGGCCACGGCCCTCAGCCCCTACTTCCACTGCTACAGTTGACGCGTATGATACTCCAAACGTCTGCAGGTACTCTCCGCGTGCCTGTGAACTTACAAGGGCCCCACTATCAGCGGTAGCTGCTCCCTGAGACTTGCAATCCTCAGTTTACTACAACTACGACGTATGTTTCGAACTTGTGCTTTTCACCAAGCCTCCGTCTATCTTGACCTGACCGTGGCGCATGTCTACCTTTATGACTCCGCATGCGAGAAGGACGAGAAAGGTTGTTCCGTCCCGACGACCTGGGCAGCACACCCATAGGCATTGCGAGAGGGAAGATGATGCCGTGGCTGCGCCGGAACGAACCGCCAGGTTAATGCGACTACGCGGCATCCATCAAGCACGCTATAGGGGATTGCGCGGCTCCCGACGATGGCGGCGCCGTCTCTCTTTGCTCCGGAAGGTGAACAAGTCGATGAGGCCACTGTTACCGCACCTCACAGTGCTGATATTACACTGGCTGTTCCACGAGTCCGTGCTGCCAGCCAGATATCTGGTTGTCGTTTGTCTGGTCAATCTAGCCACACTTCGAGCACTGCCGGCTTCGATGTCCGGACCCAAATTGCGTCCGCTTCGCACGTCCGCACGCCCGGCATTGCCTTCCCTGTGCGGTCGCATGTCCACTGCCGAGCAGGCGAAACTCATCGTCCAACCCTGCATCGTCCCAATCCATCGCGGAGGAAACCTTCCTGCTCTCCACCTCCGTCCATGCCGTCCTGGATAAGGGTTGAGACTTCGGCTGTAGCTCGATCGCAATGGGCTGCATATTGTCTATCCAGAAATTTACTAAAACCCAGACTTGTAAAGTGTTCATAATGACATGGGTTGAGATTTGCACATGGGAATTAACTTGGGCGGATGGATGTTGTATTCCAGATTAGCTACCGCACATCCTTCTGCTCGCATGTTTTCATATGAGCAGATCCTAACTCCTGTCGTTCGTCATACCCCGCACCCTAAAAAATATACTTTTTCTTTGAAGTTTCGTGATGGGGGCGGCACTGTTCATAACTGCTGTGATGGAACCGAAATGTGAGCGTGTATGAGCATGTCGTGTTCCAGGCCACTGTCCTTTCTTTCCGCAATGTAATTGGCACACACCTGCTCGTATGGCACGACACTTTACTCCCTCTTGATACCGATATATTGACGCGGTCTCCACTGCTTTCCTTGCCTTGTCCTCGTCTCTCCTCCCTGTACTTCTGTCCACATGAATTTCGTTGCCTTGCTTGGGACACCCTGTTCCTCCTTCCTTGCATCATCACCGTTCCTGGTCTTCTTTCGCTATTCCTCTTCTCATCGCATTGTAACGATGCCCGCGACTGAACTCAGCCGGCCCTGGACAGCCAGCCTGTACTTGCCTGCCTTCATCGCCGTTCTCTCGACATCCAAGGTGAGTGCGAAGTATGACTGCATGAGGTACCACATTTCGTCCCTCCTGCACTTCGTCGTCGCATCAAACGACGAGGCTCCAGTGGCTATCGAGGAAATTCCCGCAATGAACAGCAGGCAGTGGAAGCCTGGCAGCGAATTCCGCGCCTCTATCGAGGGAACCGAACCCGTCTGTCCCTAGCAGTCCAGCGGGCAGGTGAAGCATATAGTGCGCGCAGCGCTGCCGATCGTGTGGCTGACCGAAACTACAAGACGATCGGGGAGATCGCGGATGCGACCCGGAGCCAGAAGAACCACGGTGTGTCCATAATTGTTGGCAACAGGTCCATTCTTTTTACGGTCAGCAAGGTTCCGGAAGTACTTCTATCAGGAAGACTCTGTGTTGGCTGCCTCAAAACGTTCGAGCTTCTCATGCTATTCCACGCCATCAGCCAAAGCCACCCGAAGCACGGCAGTAAACGTTCATTCGCTTTAAAGAACAGAAATCCAACCGGAAATCGTCCGGCGTTTGCTGTGCAGCTGCTATCCCGTGCATGGACGAAGTTGGTGAAGGCGGTGGGAGTTTTGGATTGCGAGGCGCTAGGCGGATGCCACATTCAATTTCGTCCGCACGCTCAACACTTTGTGGCTTTGACGTCACGAGCTGATGGCCTTGCACCCATTGCGCAGGAGATCCAGCTGGAAGGGAAGGGAGTAACAGGTGTTGAGAAGAGCACGAGCAGTACGGTAGCATGGGGCCTAGCTGCGGACAAGTATGCGGCAACGCCGCCGGTAACCAGTCTGATCCTGTCGAGCTTGCAAGCCACCTTCACGAATCGAAACATTGTACGACGTCAACTGCTGCAGCAACTGGCCGTATGTCGACCGCTCTGAGTTCCGCGCTGCCTACTTGCCAAGGCTCCTTGCCGACTTGAGCCGCGATACCCGGGAGGCGTTCGGCCTCATCGTGAAGCGCCTGCAGAGGATGGTGCGTGTTCAGAGAGTATCGAGGTCGTCTCGGAGCTGTCGGATGCCGATCCGGAAGACACTTGGCCGCATCGTCGTCGGAGGGTGATACTGTTGAACATAACGCCCACTGTGGGACTATCCACGCAGCATCGTCGTTCTTTGTCTTCCAGGCTCAAAGAGGAGATGCCGCTGGGCCTGCAGAGGGGCGACAACAAAGTAGGGGGTGTTGTGGCACATAGTCGTACGGGGCGAGCTAGTGAGGCTGTGCAGTCCACTCTGAACCCATTAGTGTCGGAGGCCAAAGACCCTCTCCGTCAAGCATCAGAACCATCAAACCACACTAGCCCCTCTGTACAGCCTGAGGAGCAGTCGGAAGAGTTGGTCACCGAGGAGAATCCATCGGCCAACCTTCACGCCGAGTTGCTCGGAGTGTTGAGGTCACACGGCCCTGTCCACAGTTGCACTTTGCATGACCTCCTCAATCATCACGCTGACGACTTGGGTGAGTCCCAGGAGGGTAAGGATCGCCTGCTGTTGACAGATCCTCCGTGGAACGCCGAAAGCGAGCGGGATGGGAACAACTCTGCTCACGGTCTCTTCACTGGTGAGGACATGGACGCCCCCACCCGAAGATCCGACGCACTGCTTGCCAAAACCGGCCACGGAATCATTTTCTGTCGTTGTGTGCATGTCGGCATGTCGGCTTCGCGCCTCAAGTGTTACAGCCGAGAGGTGCACGACAAGGTGAGTGATGGGGCGAGTACGTCGAGGGGGATCCGGCAGAGGGACCTCGTGTTTAACTTGGAGGACCAGGCAATGGTCCACGTCCGACCTCCAGTTTGTTACACGCCAACCCCGGGTATGAAAGGATGTGGCCACGCCTCGGTCACGCAAAAGGCTGTTCATTTCTGGCGGATAAATATGCCGCCCGAAGTGCAGTTCGCCCGGGTACGCTACCTAAGCAGCAGATATGTGCAATCGTCAGACGCAGCATGAACCTATGGTATTGAGGGAATCTAGCGGCTAAAGCCCAGAGAGGTGGTGAGTACAGCTGACAAAAGGAGTCCCATGAAGATACTTGGATCTGAGCGGAAGAGCATCAAGCAGACAAGCGAGCTGATGCTGCAGTAATCGACACCGGGGGACCTTGGGGTGGATCCGTTGAATGGTACTTGCGCGACTGTAAAAGCATGCCTAGGCCTTCCGAAACATCGCCGTTTCTTGTGGTGCGGCAAGGATGAGGACAGAGTTAGTCACGCTCTACCGAGCTTGGTTAGCGCATTTCGCGAAAGCGTTGTGAGCACCGCGTGCGACATTGGTGTGGGTCTGCGTGTTCTGGAGCCTGCCACAAGGTACATGGCCAGCATGAAAACGAAATATGCCTGCCAGGAGGGAGAGCATGCCTAAGGTTGTTCCTGCTAAATGTCCCCGGTATCAATGTTTACAGGACTGTATAGTCCGATATTTTGCGGACTGCGCCGCGGATCTCATGCTTTCCATGCGCTGTTCACGGGCGTCGGTGGACATCTGGCAGGCGAAGTACCACGCCGTGCTGTACACGCAAGACATACTAACATTACGGTCGGTGGAAGCGTTGGCGAAGTTTGTGGTAGAGCGTCCGTCGACGGTGAGGTACGAGGGTGTGGGGTGCAGTGTGTTTGCGGACCGGGTCTTCGCGAAGGTACAGACGATCCTCCCGTTGTATACGACGCTCCCGTACGCAAACTCACGTGAAGGAACGCGGGAGAAGACGAAGATCTACGGAGATGGAATCGTGGGGTGGACAAACATATTTTGAACCGGGTAGCCCTATTCGTCGAAAGGCGGGGGGAGTCCCGTAAAGGTCCGAGGCATAATGTGTGCATCGCGCTGGCACCATTTTTTGTGCACATGTATGTAAATGACGTCTGGTACTTGCCTGGGGATGAGGAGGAGCGAAATAGAAGTATTTCGAGAGCGTGGGGCTCAGAAATTGGGTGTTACGGGGATCGCGGGGAACTTTCGCGAATAGCTCTGCGTCCACTAATCACTGTTACGGTCCCGGCGACGCGGGTGATTCTGAAGGACGAGAAGCTGTTCACAAACTTCGGGAATTAGTTCAGCTTGTAAGTGCGTGGTAGGAGCTTCCAACACAGCGTGCATTTAAACAACCTGAAACACTACATGCCAGTTTGGTAACTAGTCCCGGCAAGCGGGCACCACTAAAGCGGCTGAGAAAGACTTCGGCTCTGCCGCAAGAAGGGCCACCCTGAAAAGTGGGCGTTTTTGGGGCCGCTATAGCTGGAAATAAAGGTTTGAGAAGTAATCAAAAGTTTGATGACGGGGGTGTCACTATTGACAGGGACTGAGACCCACACATATGAAAACACATAAGTCGATGAATATGCGAACCTTGACCTGAGAAACAACATTCATCTGCCCATGTATTTTCACATGCGCAGATCTCAACCCCTGTCAATAATGACAGGCCACCAATCTTAAATAGTACTCGCTTTTTAATGCCAAGTAACACACGTTTACAGCCTCTCTCTGACGTCGATTTGAGGTTCAGTTTCTTTCGACGCTTCTTGTGATACGTGTAAGAACTATTCAGGACAGGAAGTATGTGCCTCCCGCTGCGCACGGGATAACGGTAGCATGGCTATGGCAGGGGTGGAGTGAGGTCTTAGCGTCTGTACTTCCCACGTGCCTCTAAGGATAAGTGGCCTTACAGCGTAGGAAGAAAGCTGTTCCGTATGAAAGGATGCCGACTCGACGGCGGGCCTCAGGTTTGGGCTGCAATTGGCAATACTTCGGTGCAAACCATGCGGTGCCAGATGTGTGAGTTCGTGCGTGCATTGTGAACCCGTGAAGGGTCGATGCAAAAAGCAGCCTCCGCTATACGAACGGGATGTGAAGGACAGAACCACTACATCTGAGCCCCGCGACACAGGTAAGCCTCTTATGTTCAGCACCCACTAAACTGACGCTGTCGAGTAGCACCCGTGCAATATGCCTCCCCTTACGCAGGATATGCCTTCGTTCTTCCTTGCGTTCCTTATGGTTACAATACTTTCCGAGAAATCGGCGCAGAGCTGTACACATCATCTTCTGCAGTATGACTTCCGCAAGGTTCTAGGTGAGTCTGTGCAGCCGAACATCACGCAGCGTAATGATCACTTTCCTTTACATGCAGATGGTGCATATTGCGCGTAGCGGTCTTCATTACCGTGGTGCAAAATCAGTTGGAAGGCAATTAAGATTATGAAGGGTCTAAGGTAAGCCTATCGATGTAGGGCAAGCCATAGGTTGTCATGTGACATTGAGGTACGTAAGGTGAGATTCAGAACTGCTGTGTGATGCACAATTCACAGTACGAGCTGCATGTGTCACTAGGCAATGAACTGCAAGGAGTACATGCGGGCATTCGATAGTCGTGGCGGTTTAAAATGCTTTTCTTTAGAAGTCGGCGTCCATGCTAAGAGCTGCAGGACTACACGAGGTCCACGTTTTGCTATGCGTCGGAAGCCAGGATTCCATGGCATTCCGGAAGGAGCAGAACGAGTGCAAGGTTTACTGGGCTCCAGCCCCCGGTGGATGTCCGCATCCGTTTCCGGACACATAGACGTGCGCCAGTCTGCGACTGCATTTTTCCAACGCAAAGAATTTCCGTAACTACTAATTTTGTGATTCACCAGATCACGTGCTAGTTCGCCCGTTTGGAGCTGACGCCCACCGTCGTCCACGGATCGCACCCCATATGTGACCTGGCTCGCTCGTCGGCATTGTCCCCTGCATGATCGACATGTCATAGCAGTTCAGATATAAAGAACGTTTAGTACGAAAACTTTTGCTCCTTGCCACCGCTGCCTTACATCTTTTCTCACAACTCTCGTCATCATTAACGATACGCGATCAGCACGCGCACTTAGGGATCGAACTCGACGCTGACTGTACGCCACATCTATTGCGTCTATGTTACGACAGTTCTGACATCATGTGGAGCCTGGACTGCCTTGGCGTGCAAAAAGCCGAAGTCAAATATGCACAGACGCAGTCTAAATTTTATTTTCACAACGATTTCTTAGAATGGAAAGAAGAGAAACTATACTGTGTCGGTTGTAATCTATTCACAGAATTCCCTAGAAGTTTTGAACCCAGTTTATACCTGTTTGACCGCCAAGCAGATAGAAGTCGTGCCCTGGTCATTAGAATAGACATAGCAAGACATCTGTTCTTCTTGGATACTGGAAACACTGAACCGGAAAATCCCATGCAGTATATTTTCCACACCGGCGTTTCCCATCAGCTGCCTCTTTCAATTACCCCGCTCTTCTTCACAGAAAAAGCCCTACTGTGTATTTGATATTTGGTCTTGTATGAGGCCAAGTTTCATGCAAAACTATCTAAGCGTTAGGAGGATTTTTTTGATTCTTCTTCTTACCCTTGTGACGCCTCATAGTATGGAAAGTTCGTATGGGCTAGATTTGTGCGGTTTTAGATTTGTGCGGTTTCATCAAAAACTGCCAGCGAGAATTCCACTGAATATTCTGGGGAGTCCTCAAGTTTGGAAAACCGTGTCTCTCAAAGCGCACCCTCCTCGCATTATTGCATCGCGAGTTTACACTTGCGCGCGCCCTGCAACCTCCAACTGCGAGTGTCCGCGGATGTATGCTATCAATTGCAAAGTTAAGGAAATCTCGAGGACGTTCAAAGATGTCAAAAAGTCAACGCGGAACGGCAGAAAAATTACTCATGCCCACGTCAGGCAGGAAATTGCCGACGGTCTCAAAGTCATACCACTGCCATTCGCAAGCACCAGAGCACGAGAGAGTCGAAACGACCACGCTGAAGTAGTAACTACGATTGGGTCACAGGGTTGTGAGCAATTGGTAAATCTGTTAAGACGTTCCGAGCAAGATGTTGACATCGACCTCGTAAGACCCATGTATGGCGGAAGTGTCGACGTCACAAGGAGCACAGTTCTAGTTGCATTTAGCTCGGCTGCTGAGGTCGAAGGTAGAGTGTGGACTCGTCCCAAGGTCACACCGCCAAAATGAATGGCTTCACTGGCACGAAGCATTCGAATGTCAGTTGCCCAATTGACAAAACTAGATCTGAGAGCACATAACTTCTACCAGAGAACACAACTAACTACTTCATTTTGGATGTTCTTGCAACGCCATTAAGACTAACTGGTTGTGCGGAGAAATAAACAACTGCAAAACCTGTCTTTCAAGACAGTAACTAAATGCGAACGTTTACATTTCTTCGGGGGTTTCAATACTGACGACAAGGTGGCAGTTCGGAAATTGCCGCACAGTACGGAGCCCCTTGACCAGCAGAGGGCATTTGCAATTTGCGTATTTCGGTGATGTCATGCCTGGCAACCGTTGTGAGCATCTCCTTATCCGGATTGCAATTGTCGGAGTCCGAAGCAGCGCTGAGAATATGGATCCAAAATTGGATCCGGTTAAAGGTTTCGTTGATGTAAGAATTAATCACTGGGCCACAGAACTCGAGCACTGTCAGCCCATAGATTTTGATGAGAATACGTCGATATGGTACCATCTTGGAGGGGGCTGGGTTCCTGTTGGTACTCCGTTGTATGTGTGACTGGATCGCAATTCGGGAAGTGATTGTGAGATCTAGTAGGCTCGCTGCTGTCTTAGCAGCATAATGATTTGTCCCGACCTGACGTTATCAGCAGACAATATTGTCCATCAATATTTCGGGAGAGACTAGGATCATGGCACATCCATGCATCTCCGCCCGGTCAAGCCGTAGCGTCAGACGGATACATTCATCTATGCTGTTTCGTATTTCGCATCGGTTGAGATGGCGAAAGTATTTCGTCGAAAACTCCTCCAAGGTCACGTGTGTTATCAGGACAGCCAGAAAGGAACACGGTAATGATTACCTTTCAGGACCCAAAGTAGCTGACGACGGTTCCCATGTCACGACGGTTACATATGTAAGTGACCTCATGGCTATCATGTGGGCTGACCAAGATAAATGCTACTTCACCAGCTCTACTTGGACATCCTCGGCTTGTAACAACGTTTACCTTCGGAGGTGGTAGTCCCAGGACGGAAACCTTCACATGAAATGCATTGAACTAGCAAATCTAGAAATGTATGAAATGTACTATGGAACATGCTCCCAGGTTGATGTCCACAATCGTTGTCGTCGGGACAAACTCTGGTTGAATTAGGTGTTTGCGGTTAAAGATTGTACGATGAGATTCAGCCTCTCCGCAGCATGTATCCATATTGTTAGCCCCTGTAAATTATACTTACGATTCCAAAAAGGCAGTGTGCTGACTCCGAACGATTACTACTGTCAGCAGGCAGATGGGCAACTTCAAACTGGTGTGCAAAGAGCTTCACAGGCTCGTAGAAGGTCTGGAGCTGAGACCTTCAATAACAACGTGGACTCTAACAGTGGGTTTGGATTCCTTCTAGCCAACTCAAAGTGCCGACGTCTGTTCGCTGGCCGGAATTCATCAGACTTCGCCTACTAACCTCGCTGTTGGATTCATAATAACCCCAAGAAATCTAACTGTAAATGTTCGGGATGTTTTCGACGAACTGGCCGAGAAGTTTACGTTTTTGGTCCTGAGACTGACAGGGATTGCTTTATGCGGCTAGTCTCGAATATTCATGGTTTCGAATATCATAGGAATGAGTGGCAGTGCTGAAATATGTTGAGTAATTTGAGAAGAAAAGTCTCTATCTGATGTTGGCCAGCGATCCTCGTCAACATTATAGTTGTCACTTATAAATGTCTAGCAGAATTGAAATTACTTTCCATGGCCCCTAGTAGGTCTACCGGAATCGTAGTAGCTGCCCGATTTCATCGTCGCTCGATGGAGTACAAATTGAGAAGATGTTGCAATATAACGTCTTCTGGGCAAATGGGCTCACTGCAAAATCCCGAAACACAACTACTGCTGCGCGTGTCGAGTCCTAAGAAGAGGAATTCGAAGCACAATGGCGCTGCGCAAAAACCGAGCTCGCGGACATGAGCTTCTGTAGTAGCCCAAGGACCACTGCACTAACCTGTTGCAGTTGCAAATGTTTATAGACATGATTGTACTTGAACGCGAAAGGAGCACAAGGTGGATGGTGGAGGTACTACACCAATTAAATCCGATCAACAGTACAAGGTTTCATTTCTTTATCGCAATCATGGTTGTGAGCCCATTCGACGCCAGAACTGACCTCGTCCAAAGCACAACTTGTGATCCAATACAGACACTAGTGCCTATTGTACGGTACATTTTGCCCGACATGGGGTCAACTCTGGCCCCATATGAGGTCAAATTCATGCCTGCCATAAATAAGCTCAACTTTCGATTTTCTATCAGAATTGAATGGTGTAGTACCTCTATCTACAACACTGTGCTCCTTTCGCGTTCAAGTATAAACGTTTCTATAGCCATTTGCAACCGCGACGGGTTAGTGTAGTGGTCCTCAGGCTACGAGAAGAGCTCCTGCCCACGAGCTCGGTTCTTGCGCAGCGCCATTTTGCTTTGAGTTCCTCTCCTGAGGCCTTAACATGTTCTGCAGTAATTTTGTATCAGGATTCAATGAAAGACCCTATTGAAACAGATGGTAGCATACGATGGCATTTTGTAAATGGGTATTCTGTAGTGATAGAAGGAAACCGAGCAAGTCTTATGGAGCTGATAGAACTCCTAGGGGCTACAGATTTATTTCTACTTTCACTAGACATTTCCAACTGACGACTACCATGTCGAACGAGATAGCTCACCAATATGACAATCAGACTTTACTTCCGAAGTCACTCAAACATTTTAAGGACTACTCCTCTTCTCCTCTACATTCAAAACCGTACACCTCCTGGACATGCTGCTTAAATCAATCGTTGCCAATTTCACGATGACAGATGTAAGCTTCTTGGACAATATTTCGGAAACAACCTGAACATATAAATTTCGATGTCTTTGTGTTCCTACGAATTGAACAGCGATACTAATGATCCGCATTTGATGGATACCCGTCAGACAACAGACCTCCGCGCTTTGTGGGGGTTACATGTACCGTTTACCCACTGTCAAAGTCTGCAGTATCATTCGGGGCTTCAATCGCAGACCTCCTGCATGCCTGGAGAGCTCCTTCCACACCAGTATCATGAACCTGCCTGCAAATTATCAGTACCAATCTTTTGAACTCCGAACTCTACTCTTCCGGCATCCCGAGTACATTTTCAAGGGTTTGACGATGGAGATAACCAGTACAAAGTTATTGACTGTCATCGCTCAATCTTTAATCTCCAACTTCTTCTCCAGCCCGAGGTCATCCCGACGACAGTACTTGTGCTTGTCAACCTCGGAACGTGTTCCATAGCAATTCTCACATACTTTGGGGACGGCAATCTCAATAGTTTCATGTTCAGGGTTTCCGTCACGGAATGTCCACCTCTCAGGGTATATGTTGCTACCAGTCGAGTCTATCTCAGTAGAGCTGTTGAAGTAGTGTCAATACTAGTCAACCCATGAGACAGCCATGAGGTCGGGCTTGTTAGTGACTATCGTGACATAGCAATCCTTGTCACCTGTTTCTAGTCCTCAAAAGTACTCAAGTGAGCATCCCTTCCTGCCTATCTGGACAACACCGGTAAACTTCAGACCGCTTTCGAGGAGCACTTCAACTCTCTCAACCGATGCAAAGTTCAAGTCCCCGAAGATGACTCTGTCCACGCGGAACAGCGATTCACGCAGTTTGAAAAATACGTACATTCCATGGTTTAAGCTGCTTCCGAACTGTGCGTGGAAATTGTAATGTGCCGGCAATGGTAGCTCGAGACGAATCGTGATGCCACTGACAACGCAATAAGTAGAATCGATTTTAAATCCACTTTCCAGCTTCTGGTCAAGTGACACATAGTACAGAATAGCAATATCAATCTAGGTGCCCCCTAGCTCGTACCACCTTCACATGCTTTCATCGACACATATGCGGTGAGATGGCTTGACTTTTGTGGTCCAATGATCAGTAGTTGCATCAACGAGACCTTGTACCCGGTTCCATCTCGGATGTATAATCTCCGTGCTACTTTCAGCCTCGGTACATACGATGCGGGTGCAGAGCTGCTTGAAACGGCCACAAAGCATTATGTCACCAAAAAGCGCGGATGGCGAATAGTTGCTACTCGTTATGTTGCTTCACAATATGGAGCCGTTGCTGAAATGGCATCTCGTCATCGGAATTTGAATCCAGGCGAAGCGTATAATTTCAGCTTTGGGTGTTGTCCCAAAATACATGCTTTCCAGTCCTCTGCATGTCCATACAACCATGCAGTTAAGACGACGCTGCTAGAAAACCCTGATGAACTGTTCGGATGGGGTCAATAATGTGGGATAGGAACTCTCAGAAATAGTTTCGTCGATTGGACCATTGGCCGTCTAAGGTTCCATGGAAATGAAGCCATATATTTACGATGTGATCTTAGAACGAGTCCGTACTGTACCACTGACCTCCATGACCGGACCAGATGCATCTTGGATTGTGTTTTTTGTCACACCGCTACTTCCTTCATCAATAGGTGCAGCAGAGTCGATAAAAGCACCCGATTTGTAACTGTTTGGCTGATTTTTCAATTCCTCAGAGTTTTGATGGCAAATTGGGATTCCTGTTTCATCGGCGTTTTCCGGACTATCATTCGCTTGAATGTTCGTCAGCCGCATTTGACGGTACCAGAGACTTTTTTGACCTTCCAGTTGGGATCGGAGATCCGCCAACACTCGGAATTCGAGGCTGCAAGGCGTTTACGAGTATGAACTCGCGATCCAACGATGCAACTGGGGTCGGGAATGGGAGGGATGGTTTTTAAAAATCGAGGGCTCTTTGAGATACTTATGGAATTCTCGCTCTTGCTATCGGTGATGTTAGACAGCTCTAGCCTTTCCGAAGTGTCAACATTATGGGGCGTCGCCTGGACAAAAAGAATTAGTTATGAAAATTTCCAAATGAGTTTGTATTTCGACTCGAAACTTGTCCTAATATGAAACCAAGTGTCCAATAGGCGCTAGAGTCTATTGGACAGTGATTTTTGCCTCATATGAAATCAACTATGGCCTCATATGAGGTCAAAATCATGATTACAATACAGTAATTAAACCTTCGATTTCTTACCATATTTTAAAGGTGTAGTACCTCTACCGCCCAGCTTATGCGCCTTTCCCGTCCAAATAGAAACCATTCTACAACTATACCTAACTGCGACGAAGTATTCCGGTGGTCTTCGGGCTGCTGGGAGATCATCTGATCGCGAGTTCGATTCTTGCTGAGCGCCTTTGCGCTTCGAAATCCCCTTTGAGGACTCGACAGGTTCCGAAGTAGTTGTGTTTCAGGATTGTTTTAAGGAGTCAACTTGAACCGAAGACAGTATACGGTGACATTTTCTCAAGGGGTATTCCATAGCGATGCATCAAAATCAGGCAATTGTTATGACACCGATAGAACTGTTAGGGGCTATAGAAACTTTTTTTAACTTCGGTAGACATTTAGAAGTGACGACTATGATGTCAACCAGGGTAGCTCACCAACATGAGATTCAGACTTTACTTCCCAAAATTACTGAAACATTTTAAAGCCTAATCCTCATTTGCTTCATAGTCGAAACCATGGACCACTTGGACATGCTGCTTGAAGCAATCCCTGCCGGTGTCAGGATGATGAATATAAGCTTCGCAGTGAATATTTCGGAAACAACCTGAACATATAAATTTCGATTTCGTTGTGTTCTTACAGAAATAAAAGCGAGATTGATAGGCCGCATTTGGTGCCGTTTCGTCAGACAACAGACGTCTGCACTTTGTGGGGGTTGGATGGATCCCAAACCCACTTTCAAAGTCCATGTTGTCATTCGGAATTTCAGCTGCAGACCTCCTGCAAGTCTGCAAACCTCCGTCCTAGCCATTATCAATTAGTCCATCTGCCAGTTGGCAGTAGAAATCGTTCGGAGTCAGCACCCTACTCTTTCGGCATCTCGAGTAAAGCTTCCACAAGTCAAAGATGCAGATAGCCAGTAGAGAGGTGTTGACTCTCATCGCCCAATCTTTAACCGCGAACTTTTTTTCCAGCCCGAGGTCATCCTGACGACATCAGTTGTGCTTGTCAATCCGGGAGCACGTTCCGTAGTAGTTCTCACATACTTTCGGAATGGAAATCTAAAAGCTGTCCAGGTGAGAGATCCCGTCACGTGACCTCCACCTCTCATGGTATATGTTGTCACCCGCCGAGGATGTCCCAGTAGAGCTGATGAAATAGCGTGTATCCTGGTCAACCCACATGACAGCCATGAGGTCGGGCTCACTAGTGACCATCGTGACGTGAGAACCCTTGTCAGCTATATCTAGTCCGGAGAGGTGGTCAACCAGGTAACCCTTTCGGGCTCTTTTGCCAACACCAGTAAACTTCAGACCATTATCAAGAAGCACTTAAGCTGTCTCAACCGACGCGAAGTACGAGTCAGCGCAGATGACTCTGTCCGCATGGAACCATGGCTCAACCAGTCTCAGAAGTACGGAGGTTCCATGATTATAGCTGCCCTCGTACTGTTGGTGGACATTATCATCTGCTGACAATGTCAGCTCGAGACGAATCATGATGCCACTGACACCGCAACAAGCTGACTTGATTTCACACCCACTTTCCGGCTTGCGATCGAGTGACA